>QNGE01006530.1:0-11510 GCA_008508345.1 Paragonimus westermani
CTTCTTCAAAAAGGCCGTTTATCTGTATGAGCTGTCTCTTTCGAGATAGCTGCACCCCCACAGAAGGCCGCGTTGGAGTCTCTACTTGCCACCGCGAGCAAGCAAAAATCAGAGGCGTGCGAATGTGGCTGAAAGGCGTCTAAGAATGTTAGCGCAGAGATAGTCACGATAAAAAAGTCCTGGGTGGTACTCAGAGAGCATTATCCTACATGAAGTCAGAAAAGAGCTCGCTGAATAAGTCCATTGTCCTTGCCCTTCCAGGCGCTGCGGCTGCTCGCAAGACGGTGGCTTTGCCCACTGTTAAAATTGAGGAAGTCACAACGAGCTTGAAGGATAGAGCACTCCGGGAGAAGAGACTTGTTTTGTGGGGACGATTTTCGACCACACTCTCTCCAGAGAACAAGACAGGGCTTGTACGACTCGCTGAATCCTTGCAATGTTCACGGCGACAGAGGGGGTTTGCACACCAACTCCATGTCCAGATGCCTGTCCTTTCCTTTGGAAAGCCTGATTCTTTCTACTTAGGCGTATTCCAACTCGGTGAGACCATTGTGAGTGTTGTGCATAAAGTAGTGTTACTTCGTCACAGAAATATGGATACATGACAGTGCCAAACTTTCGGGTGCCCCATCTGTATTTATTTTTCCGCGTGCCGTAAGCCGGCTTGGTGATAGCTTATCATCACACAAATATAATCAGCTCATGCTGCTTGGACGCTAAGGAATCGCTAATCTGAACGCCCTCCGTCGTGTTTTTCTACACTACTCAGAGCCGTCCATCTTTACCGTAACTTTTCCCGGTGAAAGAGAGGTTTGTTTTTGTTGCCGCGAGAAACATGTCTCTGTGACGCGGGTTTGCGAACTTTGCAACTTCCGATCTGGGGTCTTGGCGATGCTCTTGCCGCATGCACAACTTTAGGACTCTGTCGATGGTCACATGCTCGAAAATACTAACTGAACATAACATGGCGCTTAAGCGTTCTCTGACTGAAAGGTCGCTATGTCGAGCATCCCTACAAAATGGTTCCGTTGATCCTACAACCACCAATTTGCGGTCCTCTCAAGCATCCAAGTCATTGATCCTCCCAAACATATTTCAAGCGAAGTTTCGCCAGCATGTAAGACATGCATAGCTGCAGCTTATTGCTCCTGAAAGAACTGCTAACTGTAGAATATTCACTGGCTTTGGTTTCATGAAAAACACTTCTATCATCAAAAAGCCGCTAACCCTGCCACACTATGATCTATGGTATGAAGGGCGTAAGTTACTATGATCCAGCGAGATCGCTGAAAATATCCTCCTTTGAACAATGGAGGGTAAGAGAAGACCCAATTGAACTGCACACAATTACCCATCACACTGGCGTAAGTTCTCTATTCTGTTTGTTTTCGACGCGACCGGCTAGAGGACTAAGGGGTCAAACATGTAAAGTCAAAGAGAGGAGACCAAAGACGGCGCTGAACTGACAGAAAACGCTGTATGGTCAGTCTACGAATAACACTGATCAAGCATTTGTTCTCGTTATCCGTCATCTCATCAAGACCTGAGTATGAAATTTGAATAAAACCTATCACACTTGGCGAAATATAGGGCAGGAATTTCTCCACTAACCTTGATTAATCAAATTAACATCGAAAACCAAAAGCTAGAACAAACGACTTCAGAGCGAAGCGTCTGGAAACGCACCTTGAGAGGCACCACGATCACCAGATAACCGCTTCGAGGCAGCGATTCAGCAATTGATACACGGGGCCCAGGCAGGAGCCCAGGGTTCCTGTGTAGGATCGGTTTTCCTTCCTTCGTGTCAGCGGTCGTCTGTTGATCAGACAGGCGACCATTGATAAGAGGATTTAGCATCGATAATAGGGACTACAATAAATATCAAGAACAAAGGTAAACCACTTGCAAATTGATATTTTATATCACTAAGAAACAAACAGAGCTTTAAACGATCCACAGAAGCGCTGCTGATGATCTCATGAGAGAGGCCGTCCAATAGCTAATAACCCTGCAAGAAAAGAACTGTTGCCTGAGATAGATCCAAGGAAGAAGCTCGAAAAGTTTCCTATTGTGTCCTCGCCGACCATCAGCAGTTGCTACAGCGAAAACCTATTCCACGAGGCCTACTCTGAAGAAGTGTGTGCCTAAGTAACCGCGGAGTCTCTGAAATTCAAGTGGGTACAGATCAAGAATTTCACGTCGAGACTCGTACACGACATTCCTTAGGCCCGTGACTAGTTTGGAAACCGCACGTTGGACACGCTCAACAGCTAATATGTCTTTATTGTGACCGGTATACACGACCTGATAAGTATACTCTAGGAGCGGTCTTATATAAATTCCGTGGAGTGTTCGAAACGCTTTCTTATCAATGCGGGGGAAAGTGCGCCTAATCATCTCAAGAGCGGCAAATCCCTTTGTTGCCGCCATCTCATGGTGATACGCGAGGAATAAGTTAGACGACAGTCGGATGCCTAGATCTTTCTTCAAGTCGATTATCTACTGTGCTAGACGTACTACGAATCATGAAGGCATTGTCAAAATCTCCACACAGTGATATATCAGCACACTCGTTGCCATTTGTTTGAAGACTACAATCGTTTGAACAGCGCTTGATCGCGTCAGGATCAATCTGTGGTGTACTGGGACCAGTGGCATTCCAGATTTTTAGGTCGTCTGCGTATAGGAGAACAATGCTGGACATATTGTTTGGAAGGTTGTGGATGTAAATGAGGAACAACAAAGGACCTAGCACTGACCTTTGGGGAACTCCCGCAGAAATGAAATAGGGGAACGAAACGTCCGATCCGGATTCAGCTTCAAAAGTTCTTTCATCGAGGAAAGAGGCGATCCAGCGAAGAAGCTCTCCTTGAATACCAATGCCTTCCAGTTTTTGTGTTTTAGGGAGCCGTGTGTGACACGGTTAAAAGTCTTGGCAAAATAAAATAAGAAAGCATCTGAGATGAGGCTACTATCTTTTAGCTCCGTGAGACTATCCATGAAATATGGGTGTGACGGTGGCTTCTTCCCATGCGCTAGGAGAATGCTAGTCTGGAATGTTTGCTTGGAGAGCTTATAAACAGTTTCAGCCAGATTAACAGCTGCCTTCCTGAGTATTCTGGGACGAGTTATGTCAGGACCGATTGCACTGTATGACTTAGCCTTGAGTAGAAGGTCTTCAACATCTATCATAGAAAACTCAGCGGGTACGTGTGGTTGCCTGAACTTCTGCAGTGGTAGGACAGGATGCTTGCTCGGAGATGCAATAGTGTAGACTGCCTAGTAGTACTCCCTGAATAACTTGGCCACAACTAGGGAGTCAAATGAAATCTCTCTGTTGGGCAGTCATAAAGAAAGAACTGAAGGTTCGTTCATTCTAAGTCGTCTCATATGCGCAAATAAGAAGATTTGTTCCTGCGGGCTCTGAGAAGGTTCTTCTCTTGTACGAGTTTGGTGGGTTTGCGGAATTCCCGCTTACACTTGTTTTGGATAATGTGGAACACGCTTAGGTCCTCTGGGTTTCTTGTACGCTCGCGGTCCGCGAATAAATGGGGACGGTTATCGAGAAGACGACGTATCCTGCGTGGAAGGAGTAGCCGATGAGAGGAAATGCCCGGGTTGCGTGCTATAAATGAGTCGTCCGCATTCTGAATTGCACTTTGAAACGTACGATAGTTCTGGTCCACGGAGTCCAAGTCAAGAAGAAGTGAACCTGGGTAGGTTCTCAGGCCGTTCAAATTTGCCTGATTGAAGTTTCGAACTGTGGACCTTATTGCTGGTTGGTGTAATCAGTAACAGATAATATCGAAGACTAACAGAGGGTGATCACTGTGTCCAAGTGGCGGCCTGATCACTGTCTACTAAGCGGTTCTCTTTGGTGATAACTAAGTCCAGCAGAGGGGGAATCTAACCGAAACGATGCCGCGTCGGGGCGCTGATGTGGTGTGGGCACGCCGTCCGACGTAGCAGCATCGATAAGGAATTCGAGAATCCTCTTCCACAGTCCTGGTGAGAAACTGATGCCCAGTTTATCTCAGATGCATTAAAGTCACTCATATTAAGCAGATGTGTAACACGTTGTAGGCCTAGAAAGTTATACAGGCTTAACAGTAGGGTTTCGTCGTCGGAGACGTCGGATGGAGGAGGATGATTAATAACCACCCACTAGAAATGAACCTTGGCCGCGCAGTGGTACTGTAAGCCACACAGCATCACATTTATCGGAGGACTGGAGCAACCGATAAACGTGGGTGTCGGGAGACACTACTGAAGAAAATTCGCAGAACCCCCATTATCCCTCTGGCGGAGTCAGCCTGGTAAACTGAATAACCTTGGACACTCAGTTCACGGCCACTGATATCACCTGTAAGCCAGGTCTCCGTGAAGGCGAACATGTGGGGTTGGGTGTGTTGAGTTAACTGTCTGATTTCTGGTAATTCACTGAAAAGACTCAGACAGTTCGTATACATGCATTTGAAAGCTATTTATTCGCTGAATTTCGCGAGAAAATAGAAAGGATGGTGCGAGGAAGAGCTTGGGAAATGAGACCTAGAATTGAGGTGGGTGGTGGGGCTAAACTCGGTTTCTTCGTCCGGGTTGTTCTGGCGGCCCTGCTCTGATGCTGTGGGCGCGATATCACCATCTGTGCGTACGTCAGCGACCCTACGTGGCGCTTGCTTAGCATTCTTGGCACCGAATCTTGCGAACTCTGCGCCCTCGTTAAATTCTGCTTCTTGGGAGGGTGATTGGAAGTTGTCACCCACAGAGAAATGGACTCCTTGGTTTGCTGGATGCGGAGTTTGGAAGAAAACAACACACGCTGTGTTATTGAGCCACTGAAGGAAATCTTTATGAGGCTGGGCCAAATTGACGCCTTTTAGTCGTGAGAGGCGGCCCTAGCAATCTAATTCCTTTCTAACTATTTAGGAGGAAGAGTTTTCTGCAGGGTCGTTTGGCGGGTTTTGGGTTGGGTAATTCTAAAGGCGGCTTTTGCGCGGTGTAGGTGCCCTCAGTTCTCGTGCCTATGCCTGGGGCATCGGCCGTTGGAACGACCATGCAGACGATGTCTCCGCTTTCTACAGCAGGCACAGGGGTCTGAAGGGATACTTCGAGAGCGCAAACTACGAATTGTGTCCAGTTGTGGCCTCTGGTCCGCCGTGATTGGTTAATTAATCCGCTGTTCGTGTCTCGCCTTCTCTTGCCGGGAGCGGTCGAAAGGTACGTCTTCCAGATTGGGGTTGGCGGACTTAGAAGCCCTTGTTCATCCCATCACTACCTCGGAGCTGAGCATGGCTGGCAAGGTTACCAAAAGGCCAAGTAACCTTTTGGTTGCCTTGGCTCGCAGCCTACTCGCGAGTACCAGGTGCGTGACATTCGGGGAGAATGAAGTCAATAGGACTGTTTTATCTAGCTCGGGTGGAGGAGTGGTTGTGAGGAGGCGGCTCCATAAAACAACTCTCCTTTCAGTGTGAGCGTTCTTTTTCATTTTTATTGTCGCCTTCTCTGTGCGTGCAGTTGACAAGGCAACTGCCTTCTTGGTGATTGCAACACCGGGGAGAGCAAGCGCTTTATACTCATTCGGAGAGTATAGTTCCAGTTTCATTTCGGACAGAGTCTGTTGGTACTCCTCTATCTTACTCACGTTGGAAGAAAAGGAAGGAGATACAGAGCTAAGGAGAGCCCCGCATTTACAGTCACAGATTTTTGCTTCACTCCACTTGACGTGTTGCGTGTAGGACCGGTTAGCGGCGAAGCGGTGCTTTGGCTTCCGACAAACCTGCAACTCACGCTGATGTGAATGATGGAGGAAGATGCTGGCTGTCTCTACTGGTGTTCGCTAAGACCAGTGCACTTGAAGTGACACCACTTTTGACAGTGGTGGCACTGCACGCCGTTTTGTACGGAAATTTTAAACCCACACCGGTCGCAGACGCCTGCTGCCACAGACAGTGCCTACTGAGTCCCAGCACTGCTAGCGTTGAAACGGGTCATTGTCGACAAGGATAAGTAATATGCAATATAGTACAATTATTTTTGAGTGATTAACAAAAAACGAAAGAAACACGATTAAAGAGGGGGAAAAATCTGATGCTATGCGGCACAAATAATTCGATACGTGACGAATTGTTATGTTGTCCGATAACGAATACCAGCAGTCTCATGCAGTTTTTGATGCACAGGGCACCAGCAGGACATGAATATGAATAGACAGTAACAGCAAGAGAATTCAAATCATTTTTCGAGTCTCGTCTGTGACGAAAACAGTTTCGAGCCCGTTTTTACTCGCACCTACAGTTCAAAAGTGCTGGCAGGCGAGAGAGAACCACACTGGTTAGTCTGACGTAACCTTTCATACCCGCTGAGTTTTCTATGATAGATGTTGAAGACCTTCTACATAAGGCTAGGTCATACAGTGCAATCGGTGCTGACATGACTCGTCCCAGAATACTCAGGGAAGCAGCTGTTAGTCTGGGTGAAACTGTTCATAAGCTCTCCAAGCAAACACTTCAGACTAGCATTCTCCTAGCGCATGGAAAGAAGCGACCGTCACACCCACATTTTATGGATAGACTCACGGAGCTCGAAGACAGTAGTCTCATCTCAGATGCTTTCTTAATTTATTTTGCCAAAGCTTTCGACCGTGCCACACACGGCTTCCTAAAACACAAAAACTGGAAGGCAATGGTATTCAAGGAGAGCTTCTTCGCTGAATTGCCTCTTTCCTCGATGAAAGAACTTTTGAAGCTGAATCCGGATCGGAAGTTTCGTTCCTCTCTCTCATTTCTGCGGGAGTTCCCCAAAGGTCAGTGATAGGTCCTTTGTTGTTCCTCATTTACATCCACAACCTTCCAAACAATATGTCCAGCATTGTTCTCCTATACGCAGACGAGCTAAAAATCTGGAATGCCACTGGTCCCAGTACACTACAGATTGATCCTGACGCGATCAAGCGCTGTTCGAACGATTGTAGTCTCCAAACAAATGGCAACAAGTGTGCTGATATATCACTGGGTGGAGATTTTGACAATGCCTTCATGATTCGTAGTACGTCTAGCACAGTAGATAATCGACTTGAAGAAAGATCTAGGCATCCGACTGTCGTCTAACTTATTCCTCGCGTATCACCATGAGATGGCGAAAACAAAGGGATTTGCCGCTCTTGAGATGATTAGGCGCACTTTCCCCCGCATTGATAAGAAAGCGTTTCGAACACTCCACGGAATTTATATAAGACCGCTCCTAGAGTATACTTATCAGGTCGTGTATACCGGTCACAATAAAGACATATTAGCTGTTGAGCGTGTCCAACGTGCGGTTTCCAAACTAGTCACGGGCCTAAGGAATGTCGTGTACGAGTCTCGACGTGAAATTCTTGATCTGTACCCACTTGAATTTCACTCTGAGGCGCCAATGAATCCGTGTGTGAAGAAGTCTCATCCTCTCGTGGAACAGTTTTTCGCTGTAGCAACTGCTGACGGTCGGCAAGGACACAACAGGAAACTTTTTGAGCTTCTTCCTTGGATCTATCTTAGGCAACAGTTCTTTTCTTGCAGGGTTATTAGCTACTGGGACGGCCTTTCTCATGAGATCATCAGCAGCACTTCTCGGGATTGTTGAAAGCTTTTTTGTTTTTTATTCATGTAATATATCAGTATGCAAGTGGTCTTCCTCTATTCTTGGTATTTTTTGTAGTCCCTGTCATCGATGCTAAATCCTTTTAATAATGGTCGCCTGTCTGATCAAAAGACGCCCGCTGACACGGAGGTAGGTAAACCGACCGTACATAGGAACCCTGGGCTCCTGCCTGGTCCCCGTGTATCAATTGCTGAATCGCTGCCTCGAAGCGGTTATTTGTCAAACGTGGTGTCTCTCAAGGTGCGTTTCTAGAAGCTTCGCTCTGAAGTCGTTTGTTCTAGTTTTTGGTTTTCGATGTGAATTTGATTAATCAAGATTAGTGGAGGAATTCCTGCCCTATATTTCGCCAAGTGTGTTAGGTTTTATTCCAATTTCATACTCAGGTCTTGATGAGATGACGGAAAACGAGAACAAATGCTTGATCAGTGTTATTCGTAGACTGACCATACAGCGTTTTCTGTCAGTTCAGCGCCGTCTTTGGTCTCCTCTCTTTGACTTTACATGTTTGACCCCTTAGTCCTCTAGCCGGTCGCGTCGAAAACAAACAGAATAGAGAACTTACGCCAGTGTGATGGGTAATTGTGTGCAGTTCAATTGGGTCTTCTCTTACCCTCCATTGTTCAAAGGAGGATATTTTCAGCGATCTCGCTGGATCATAGTAACTTACGCCCTTCATACCATAGATCATAGTGTGGCAGGGTTAGCGGCTTTTTGATGATAGAAGTGTTTTTCATGAAACCAAAGCCAGTGAATATTCTACAGTTAGCAGTTCTTTCAGGAGCAATAAGCTGCAGCTATGCATGTCTTACATGCTGGCGAAACTTCGCTTGAAATATGTTTGGGAGGATCAATGACTTGGATGCTTGAGAGGACCGCAAATTGGTGGTTGTAGGATCAACGGAACCATTTTGTAGGGATGCTCGACATAGCGACCTTTCAGTCAGAGAACGCTTAAGCGCCATGTTATGTTCAGTTAGTATTTTCGAGCATGTGACCATCGACAGAGTCCTAAAGTTGTGCATGCGGCAAGAGCATCGCCAAGACCCCAGATCGGAAGTTGCAAAGTTCGCAAACCCGCGTCACAGAGACATGTTTCTCGCGGCAACAAAAACAAACCTCTCTTTCACCGGGAAAAGTTACGGTAAAGATGGACGGCTCTGAGTAGTGTAGAAAAACACGACGGAGGGCGTTCAGATTAGCGATTCCTTAGCGTCCAAGCAGCATGAGCTGATTATATTTGTGTGATGATAAGCTATCACCAAGCCGATTACGGCACGCGGAAAAATAAATGCAGATGGGGCACCCGAAAGTTTGGCACTGTCATGTATCCATATTTCTGTGACGAAGTAACACTACTTTATGCACAACACTCACAATGGTCTCACCGAGTTGGAATACGCCTAAGTAGAAAGAATCAGGCTTTCCAAAGGAAAGGACAGGCATCTGGACATGGAGTTGGTGTGCAAACCCCCTCTGTCGCCGTGAACATTGCAAGGATTCAGCGAGTCGTACAAGCCCTGTCTTGTTCTCTGGAGAGAGTGTGGTCGAAAATCGTCCCCACAAAACAAGTCTCTTCTCCCGGAGTGCTCTATCCTTCAAGCTCGTTGTGACTTCCTCAATTTTAACAGTGGGCAAAGCCACCGTCTTGCGAGCAGCCGCAGCGCCTGGAAGGGCAAGGACAATGGACTTATTCAGCGAGCTCTTTTCTGACTTCATGTAGGATAATGCTCTCTGAGTACCACCCAGGACTTTTTTATCGTGACTATCTCTGCGCTAACATTCTTAGACGCCTTTCAGCCACATTCGCACGCCTCTGATTTTTGCTTGCTCGCGGTGGCAAGTAGAGACTCCAACGCGGCCTTCTGTGGGGGTGCAGCTATCTCGAAAGAGACAGCTCATACAGATAAACGGCCTTTTTGAAGAAGTGAGCAAGGCGTACTGGTCCACCCTGAGGCCAGTACACTTAAAGTGATACCGGTGTAGGCACTTCTGGCATTCAAGAGTTGTGCGGCAGCCGACACGACCACAAGCACTCGATACCTACGATTCACCAATGCTGCTGCATCTTGTGCGTGTCATTGTGTTATGGTCTGTGACTAGAGATGACCGTTGTTAATGAAAAGGAAACACGAGGCTAGAAAATAATACGGATACTATCAAACACGAGTAAGACAGTGATTCATGCTATTCGACAACGAATAGCAATGATCGTAAATAATTTCTTGATGTACTGGGCAACCAAATAGCAAAATTATGAATGGACAATGACAGCGAGGAAATTTAGACCAGATTTCGAGTTACACGCCGTTGGTGAAAGGAACAACTTAGAGGTAGTCTGCACCAACGCATGTAGTATAAAAAATAAATGGGGAGATTTTCAAGCAAAAACTGGAGTTTATGATCTGATGACCGTGATTAAGAGGTGGAAGCGCCTGGTTTCTATCTTCTAAGCTATTTTGTTCATGGAGTTGATAAGTAGGATGGAATACTAGTAGGAGTTGGCTCATCGCTAGTGGCTGATCAACTTGAACAAATGTTGGGTGGAGTACTGAGTATCCCCAACACGCGGTCAATAAAATTGCTCCTTAAGTGCCTAACGAGTGAATTTGCTACTGACAAGCATATGTCGCAGCTCACTGAAGTTGAACTGGTAGATTTTACAACCGTACTCGTAACGCGAATGGCCACGATGATTTTTCGTTTGGCGATTTAAATGCTGAAGTATCGGCTGAAAGGCAAAATTTGTACCTGAGAATTTACCTCAGTAAAGGTCATCGGTGATACTCCAATCAACGACTTTAATACAGCACATTAAATGGCACACCAGGTGAAGCAATGGACAGACATGGAATGTGATGGTCTTAGTTATCACCATGTGTTCTAGTCACGTGAGTTATTTGGAAGTGGGTGACTTTCCGGGTAGAAGCCATCCTGCGTTTCCGTTACTGTGACTAGCTGGCGGTGAGATCGAACCTTCCGGTAAGTGGCCCAGGTTGTACAGTAGAATGTGGCTGTGGCATAAAAGTGGGGGCGATACTATGACCTGGGGGTCTGAGGCAGAGAAGGTGGATAAAAATCGCTTCTGAAACTTGATCGAAAGTGACTACCCATAAGTAACCGATGTGTGCGCAAGGATACTTAGATTACAACGACGATGGATGCCTCCGTGGTGAGGAAAATGAGCGATTGAGTCCCATTCAGAAAAAGAAGCCGCAAGGAGAGGTTCTGTCTAACTTGCTAGTAGGCATCATCGTTACCTGTAGTACAGAATGGCTGAGAGAACAGGCACTTGCCTCCAGAGGAAGTTTAGACTAGGTTGCATACAAAGGTTGGCGAGGCGAGCGAAAGCCAACCCTAGGGCAAACCATAGTTATATTCAGTTCAAAACATCTGCATTACCTTCAGGTGGTCGTAATAAAAGTGAAGGAAGTGCCACTGCGGGCGAAGTGGAAGCTGTGACACTTCATTTTGGAAAAAGCGACCGCCACTGGGGATTAAAACACCAAGCAACTTACCACTAACACAAACCTGCTTCTCGTGGTATATGCAGATGTTACCGCAAAAAATGAGAGGTCTGGCTGGGGTTGTAGAGCAAGTATCCTGAGTTCGTACGCCCAGAGTTTCCCCAACCTTATGCTACCGTGAATCGGAAGTCGCAAGGAGAAAACGGTGAGTCTGCAAACAAACTTTATTCATTAATTTACTCACCGTTCACAACAGACTTCAACGTAACAATTGAGGGGTGCAAGAGAGCTGGACGTGAGAGCACGTTGAGTACAACCGCACAGCAGCCGCCAGAGTGAAAGAGTGCGTCGACGGAAAATTCCAGTCGACCTTCAGAATTCAAACAAGCGTTAAACTGGTTAAGCGGCGTT
>QNGE01006530.1:16461-30911 GCA_008508345.1 Paragonimus westermani
TGGGTAACTCTGAAGACGGTTTTTGCGCGGTGTGTGTATCCTCAATGCTTGTGCCTGTGCCTGAGGCGCCGGTCGTTGGAACGACCATACAGACGGTGCATCCGCTTTCCAAAACAGACACAGGGGTCTGAGGGGCTACGTCGATAGCAGAAACTACGACTTTAGTCTCCAGTTGTAGCTTCTGGTCCGCCAAGATTTGTGACTTAGTCTTAGTCCGCTCTTCGCGTCTCGCTCTCTCTTGCCGGGAGCGGTCGAAAGATACGCCTTTCAGATGGGCGTTGGCGGACTTTAAAGCCTCTGTTTTGCCTACCACTACCTCGGGGCTGAGCATGGCTGGCAAAGTTACCAAAAGGCCAAGTGACTTTTTGGTTGTCTTGGCCCGTTATCTTGGTGTTCCGTGGATCCAAAAATCGCATACAATCATTGCTAATCATTAGTGAACAACATGCTAATTTATTACGTGTTGAAGTACTTGGGTTCTATCGTATCTGTTACCAGCAGAGGATCTCTTCTTGGATTCCATAATCTGCTTATGTATGTGCAAGATGATCGTGTAGGATATGGTCAAAGTCGAACAAGATGACGCCTGAGATAAGACCGTTGTCTTTCGCATCTGTCAGGCCATCCATGAAGATTAACATATTGGCTATGTATGACCAATCGGGAAGAAAGCCATGTTGAGTGGAGAAGAAGAGGTTATTCCAGAAGAAATGTTTGAGGATGACGAGTTTCAACAGACGCTACCAAGAGTCTTGCGTGGGATGCTGGTAAGGCTGATCGACTGATAATTAGTAGGAAGTGAAGATCGCCTGCCTTAACTATAAGTGTGACAGTGGCCACTTTCCATGCCTCTAGAATAGTGCCGATCCAAATCGTCTGTTTGAACAGATTATAGAGAGGCACTGCCAAACCAAGGTTGCTTCTTTGAAGATCGGGGGATGGATCATGTTGGTTCTCATGGCACTATAAGGACTGGTCTTAAAGAGAAGTCAGCCGTCAAAAACGGCAGTTTTAAAAAAGGAGTTTGACTCACTGAGTTGGGTGCGCGGGTGAGTATACTTAAAAATGCCCGCAGTGCATTAAAGTCTGCTCTCTGGGAATTTTGGAATAAAGTTTTTGTTGCGGCATTTTATAGCAGGTAACAGGTAAAAAAATAGGAACATGTGGTCACCATGTCCCAGTGGTGGTTTGATGACAACCCTTAATTCGAGACGATCAGATCAAGCGGAGAGTGTGAATGCCCTGAGCGGTGCTTAGTATGTAGTTTGACATGCTTTATCCAGTTCTTCCTCAGAATCAACGTTACCAAGGATTAAAAAAATTGCTTATAGGCCTCAAGAGAGGGAGCTACCCAGTTTAGTTTGGGTGTGCTGAAGTCACTCACAATAAGAAGATGAGAGAAACGTTGTGTAGACGACAGGCGCTCTAGGCTGGGGAGAGTGGCTTCATCTTCAGATGTGCTACACGACGGCGGACGGTTAATATCATCCGCATGGAGCGTGTCACTAATACGAGGCCGGAGTTTGAACCACATTACGTTACATTTCTCTGGGGAAATAAATACCCCTACGGCAGTTGACACCTGGAGCTTCTGCCTCAGGAAAACAGCCTAACCCCCCACGCGTCCACTGCAGGGGTCCGTGAGGTACAATGATTAATTAGAAACGCACGGTTCACTAGCATTGATATCTTCGGAAAGCCAGCTTTCCGTTAAAGCAAAAATATGGGGGCTAGTAGCGTGGACCATCTGTCTGATTCCTGTTTTTTTTTTCAAAACGCTCAGACAGTTAGTGTACACACGCTTGAGGGCTACTTTTCATTTTGGTGAGCATAAAAAGAGAGAAGAGCTTGTAAAATAAGACCAAATAGCGAGAGTAATGCGTAGACGGCGGCATAGTTTCGTCAGTCCTCTTGGAGAGCAGTCGCCGGTTCATTACATTCCGGGCTTATGTGCACATCACTGTGAGACACTTTGTGCGCTTCCGTTGGCCCAGGGTCAATGGTTTTTGGATAACTCGCTTTGTGAAATGTTGAGGAGTGATTTGCAATTATCCACCCTAGGAAATTCCTGATTAGAAGAGAACTTAGTGCGAAATGACCCTTATCCAGCCGAGGAAAATGTGGCTAAATTGGGCCAGACACGAACGTTTTTCGATATAGGGAGTAAACCAAGCAGGCTCAATGAGTTGTAAAGCTTGGTAACGAAACAATTTTTAACGGACCTTCTTTTAAATGGAGTGTTTAGGGGCAGAGAATAAGACGTGGTTCTTACCGTCTTTGAGAGCTCTCTCTCAGACCTGTGGAGCTTCAGAGATGATTGGCTATCCAAGAGAATGGGGGCAGCCGTTTGTGATGCGGGTGCTTGAGTTGATGTGGTCAGAGACACTGGTTCACTTTTGAGAGAAAGATTAGGGACTTTTTTGTCAGCTTGGAGTTTGAGGCCAGCCTTCATATGCGATTTTGCTCCAGCACTCTGGCAAGGCTTCCGCCTCCCCTGCAATGAACGATCCAGTTTGACTTCCTTGAGATTGACATGACTTACTTCGGTTCAACCGTTCTGGGCCTGCTTAAGGCCGGTGGACTTAAATTGGTACCAGTGTAGACATCTCTGGCACTGTGTACCGTTCTGAACGGTATTGTGGCAGACAAGTCGGCCACAAACACTCGATACCTTTGACCTACCAGTGCTCCTGTACCTCGTGCGTGTCACTGTGTTACAGTTTGTGGACATAAACAACAGGTGTTAGCAAAACAACACGGCAAAGCCGAAAAACAGGCACGATAGAACCTGTTGGGATTGACCCAACAAAACAATACCTAGTCAGTGTTCACTATCGATAACTGGTCGACAATGAAAAACGAAGAATCAGCGCGTTGACCCCGTTTATTAGTATTGACCCTAGAAAATAGAGTGTACAGAGAAACAAGCCAAGCTAGCGAGGCACGGAACAAGTTGTGATTTTAGCCCCGAAACGATTGATACGAAATGAATAACTTGACTAAAACAAAAGTGGGTGAAAAACCAAAATGACCAAAGCGGTACAGACGGGTGCGACTATCAAATTATTATTTATTATAGTCGCCACAAACTCAAATAATTCAACACGTTATGAATTAGCATGTTGTTCACTAATGGTTAGCAGTGATTGTGTGTAATTTTTGGATGTACGGAACACCGGTAGGGAAAAATGTGAGTAGACGATGATAACGAGATAATCTGAGCCATATTTCGAGCTACCTGCGGACCAGTCATTATGATACAGCTCTGCCACGATACCACCTAAGAATAAAATGCATGAACAGCCCCTCAGCACATTGAGAACGGGATTGATCCGGGGCCCAAATTCAGGCGTTAGGTTTTTAACCGTGACAACAGAGCACATCTGGAGGGGCTGAGCAAGTAGGGATGTTGCAAATGCGGCACGAAGTTTGCATTTGTCATACCACCCCATGCTCAATCCAAAGAAGTTGTGATGTGTGATTTACGCACATTCCTGCAACCGCAATGAAGACGACTTGGTGGTTTGGTGGATAGACGTCTGGATAACAACTCATCTATCAATCAAGACTTGTGATTTCGACTCTTTGGTGAACGTATTACCGATGGGACCGAATTGGTTCGAAACAGGTATTCACCACATGGATGGTGGTTACTAGTAGCAAATGCTTAAAGGTAGTTTGTCTTTTAAAAAGAATCTTCTAACAAAACCTACTGCATACTTTCTTTGGATCGTGTCCTGTGAAAAGACTTGATGGGGTCCGACAAAGTTTATGCGAAGTTGATAACTGTCCTCACCACTTATCATCTGAAATATTCATCTGGTGCTTTACTCACATCGTGCTGCCAAAGGTGTGCCACAGTTCAGTGCCTGAGAGGTCAGAAATAGTAATCCATCGGTGTTAACCTGTGAACTCAAATGTAACCGCCCATAGACTTGCGTTCCTAAGAGGCTGTTGTAAAGTTCTGCAGGCATGGACGGGCCCTTGAGGAGTGTTAAATATGACACGACCTTGGGGCGTTACGTATAGATCGGAGGTTTGGAGACAATTCAGGAACGACTGGCTTCCGTAGTGTGATGAACAGCGCTAGAACGATGACCGTAAGGTACTTCGTTTAAACAGAGAACAGTACAAATAATTCAAGGATAAATGAGGCGGTTAAAGTAGTATTCACTATAAAAGATAAATGAAAAATTTGAGAAAGAACTCACGTGAGCTATGAAAGTCACGCCCCACCTCGATAAAAGTTATTCACCTATATCTTCTTCAGTTTACAGTTATTGACTTGATGTGAGCTCCTTGGTTCGTATGCCTAAGTTTTCCTCAGCCTCATATTAAATTGACCAGAAAATCACAGTAATAAGACGGCCAGTCTGCAAACAAACATTATTTATTGAACTGCTCAACGTTAATGAGCGAACTTCAACGCAACAAGTAAGGGCGCTAGAGAGTTGAACATGAGAGGACCTTTGTCACAACCTCATGACAGCCGCCAAAGAGTAGAAGGAGTGTCAACGGAACCCCCAATCGACCTTCAGAATCCAAACAAGCGTCAGACTGGTTGAGCGGCGTTCCAAACGGCAATGACTGAAGCATTGTTATCTTAGTGAATGTAGCCTACAGTTCTGAAGACGACAAGCATTGGCTATGCAGCCACAAATAAAGCTAAGTTACTCACGCTAGCACACTAACTTTGATGTTAGTTCTCTGGTAAATTAACATTCACAAGATATGGTGAACAGGTAGGGTGGCAGTAGTAAGTTAACTCTCACTTCGCAGGGTGTGTAGGATTTTATGGACACCAAAGGTGATCTCACTGCAGTCTGTGAAAGAACCAGACACCAAAGCATATCAGTGAAGGATTTTTAAGGAACTCACATGAGTCACGTAGATCAGGCACCTGTCTGGGCGTTGTGAATAAACAACATGCCTTCTGCCACTCGGCCCCCTTTATAATCCCCATTTTGAAAGAACTTCAAAAAGCTACCAAGTTTCGTCGATGGAATAACTTTATCCCCTGGACGGTTGGACTAAAAACAGAAGAAACATCTGTAGTGCTGGTGCCAAGTTTTATGCCTCCCTGGCCTGTTCTATGAAGAATAATGGTGTGACAGTATGACCTTCATGTTAACTTCATGACACGTCATTTTCTTTTATCGGAAGGTTTAAATAATGTGAATACGAAAGATACGCCATGAAATTCATCGGTGGAAAAACAATACAATACAATATTGAGCCTATTATTTTCGTAGTAGAACTACGCTATAGCATTCTCATATTCAGAGTTACGAAATATATTACTTGCTCTCGTTAACCACAATAAATCATGAAAGCACTGATGATAAAAAGCACGCATTAGGAAGTGTACATTTGACAATCGACGCCCAACCATGAAAAAAAATGGAAGCTCAAAGGTTGCACTCAGTGTTAAACTCGAACCATCTGCAAGCGACGAGTAAACAACCAGCAAACAATTGAAGAATCTAAGGTACTATTTGGTAAGCAATTAAACAGGCAAAACCATTAGGTATATACGGAAACTGTGGCACTTGGTTCCAACGATGAAATTGTACCGTAATTGCAGAGACTGACTGCTCACAAGTCGGTGTGATGGACAGAACAGACCAACGGATGTTCAGCTCGTGCGGTGTATGACAAACAAATGAAACACATCACATAATGGCCTCCAGACCAGTGAGTCAATATGTGTGAGTGAGTGTGTATGATTAAGTTGCGAATTTAAGGATAATTTATATGCAAAAAATATTAAGTGAAAAATATGGGCATCAGAAACATCCGGGAAGAGTTTTCCAAGCAATTTCGCAACTGCAATGTACACGATCTGTCAAAATTCTTGCCGAATATTCGTGTCCTATATATGACTTTGGCAATGTCTAGCTCCCTTGCTGCTGAGCTCGTTGTGATTACTTGCAATGTCACAAATGACCCCAACTCAATGCGGAAAACTGTTGTTCACCAGGGACCCCCTTGAAGATGAAAGAGGTTAACCACATCTCCCACCTTATAGTCTGGCTCAACCGACCTCAAATTTGTCGCGCATAAAAGCCGTTCAGCATGACCCCAACCCTGAACTTCTGAAGCGGTCAAGACGCTGAGCAACATCTCTGAACATCGGCATTTAATGGCCCGCCTCGTAGCAATGATAGGCAAAACGCGTGTGATGCTCTCTCTACTGAGCAATTCATTCAGGATATTCTCAAGAAGATATAGGCGACGAGCCTTACGCTTTAAAATTACTTCATCATTTCCCACACAGACAGTAAGGATTATTTCTTCCGGACCAGAGACTGACCGCATCATCAAGACAATAGGCCAATGGATTTCTGGAGTTACCAAGCTGTTACCAGCATAACATTGTCCCTCTTTTGCCCCACTGTCGTAGAGCTAAAACAGTCGGACCAGGTTCCTTTATACACCCTTTCCAAAATACCGCCGATTATTAACTGGTCTTTTTACAACACTACCTCTGAGGTGTCACCGAGAACTTTTTCAAGTTATAAATACGCCGTGGTATTTGGAACTGCACAAGGCTCAAACCCAGAGCAAGTTTTGTACTCGTAGCAACCATAGCAGCTGAATCAAAGAAATCGTAATGTAATCCGTATTATGCACATCGTAATTGTTCGTGCTGTCAAACAATGACAACACGGTGTTTAGTTGCGAATGTAAATCACTCCAGTTTCACTCCGACATTGCCTCTTAGGTGTAACAAATTGTTCAGGGCCACAAAGGTGGAATCAGTGTCAACAGACGTCAGTAGTAGGATTAGGTGAGTAGTGGATATTTGTTCGGATTCAGCCAGGAATATCGACGGACTCGAGGGAACCGATTGTTTGAAATTTATAATTAAGCGTCTGCTCTGCGCAAACCACGTCCATAGTTCGTGGTATAGACCTTAACGGCCACTCACCGACTTCACCACTGTGACTAGCATGTGGCGAATTAATATATCATATAATACATAGCAGTCTGATTCACATTATCTTGGTTTAGCGTTCCACTCCCACGTTGAGACTTTTCATCGCCACTCGATAAACACTAGCCGTTGTCCGAACAAATATTAGTTAGTGTTTCTCTTCTTCTGCCAAACCGATCATTAATTGGAAGGCGATGGAATCCAAGCAAGTAATGATGCAAACTTATCTACTGTTAACGTTCTGACTTCTTTTCACTTCGATTAGACCAAAACAGTCCAAACCTACCTGTGAAAGTGAGTTCCGATCTGGCTAAGTTCTCAGGAAAGAGAGTGGAACAATCAAATATTTGTCAGTCACTAGTTTGGCGTTGGCAACAAACACACCGGCTTTGACGCTTTTGGTTCATTCATGTGATGCCTTTAAGCAACTTGTGCCAATGGGAATTCTTGTATCACATCGAGAGTAATCCACTATATCTGTTCAAAACGTTCGGTCGCAGTGTGGCCTTTTTCAGGGCAACACTCCACATGTTCAGTGGGCTTACAAAAGCAGTTCAGGAAGTCCGGCAGTTGTCTGATAAACCCTGGTCTACGTCTTCAATGTAGTGGGTAGCGCGGATTCATCATTCCGTGTGACGCGTTGCTTTCAGGATTATAGCGTGACTGTACATCTTCATTGTCGTGGGTCAGAGGTATTAAGGATGTATTACGGTTTATCTGCGACGAACGTTCTGAAACTTGTAGTGATAGAACCAACATGATACAACGAAATAATCAAATCTGTGTGGAAGTTCACGCCCTCGAAACAAACATTGCGATTCGGGCGTATCGTTTGGGACAAGAACGGGAAGTACAGCTATGGTGGAAGGAGGTCGAGAAGTGGAAAGTGATTTTGAAGGCGCTATCCGGACTTTCGAAAACATCGGTGCGCAAAACGCTCATTGTCACAGAGGCATACGTGAGCAACTGCACCGTATTCTGCTTCAGGTGTGTTACAAATCAGTCACTTTCCACAAACTCACTGGATCTTAAGCATCTGGGGATCTGAGTTTCGCCAACTTATTTTAAATGTTTTAACCAGTAGTTTTGCTCAGAGCGATCTTTATCACCGAATGGGTCATCCTACCCCGGCCTTTTACTGTCCAGCTCATTCAACACTATCTTTCCGCATGACAGCAAAAGTATTGTGAAAGCTAAACGTAGTACATATAGTGTGGTTAGCTCCTCAAGAAATTTTAAGCTCACATCAAATGTTTCCTCTCAGGAGTTCCACCTGTTACCCAGTGCACGCTGAGATAGTGACGTGTCGTCACTTATTTCCCTCAAACTTGCAGCGCGTTCACAACAAGCAGTATGTTCAAGGAACTCATGGCTATCTGACAGACTGGGTTATTCAGGGTTCTGCTCTAAAGAGCACACGCATCAAAATGTTATCTAAGCTGATTGCTTAAGAGGCACCTGGTAAGGAGAATAAACAGCCCTCAACTTAAAATTCCGTATGAAAGAGACAAAATGAGAACGATGTGGCCCCAATTGAAGGTACTGTCACCTGACATCCAGTGTTTGTTTTGCGAATCACCTTTGAGATACCAAAATAACCTCAGGAGATCCCGGTCAGTTTCAGGTGCACTGATTTGCAGAGACATGTTGTAAATAATTGGATTGCGAATAACAACGTTATTTACAAGTTGCTATTCCCAGTCTATTTGTTAATAACATGCTAAATGCGATGCCAAATTGTCTGACTTCATTTGTACTGGATTTGGCGCGGATAACTCGCGGAAACATCTTTCCACTCTCTGTTGTACCCGCAATCTGATAGATCATAGACCTCAGCAACACATCTAAAAGTGGAGGGGTGATGTCCGGTCCCTGTACTAACCAATCGTTCGGAGCATAGTATGTTGCAGCTCAGTAAGTTACCACACGAATTTTTTCGTCATTCTTAGGGTTATTCCTAAGGTGGTTTGACATAAACCAACTCTTGACAAATTGATCAGGTTTGACATCCAGAGACGTCTACTTGATGTAACTTTTGAAACCGTGAAGGTGTATTGGAGCAGCATATCTGAGATACACTTTCTCACCACGGAACAAGCTGTTCGGTGAAATGGTTCCGACTCTTCAGATCCAGTGTTCGAACAGGAAGTAAGACCCTCACTGTTATTCACGTTAAGGGAATTCAAATCCAGGCGGTGGCGGGGTTGTGCGCTACTGACGAATTCTTATAAAAGTGAAGTTCAAGTATTGGTTTGCTTCTTGGTTGAAAACATTACCTGGGCACAAAATTTGCAGCCATGTTTGAATGGAGATTATTTTGTGTCAAGGATTTAACATTATATTGACCGGAAAACTAGCAGGGGAGTACTTCCTCTATTCAGAAGTGTGTTTTGCAACGACCGTTACGCCGACCCTGACGGTTTTCTGTTCCAATGATTAGAATTTTTATTTTCTTCAATAACACCACGGTCTTTTTGCTACTGCCCGCTGATTCATGTTCCAGGATGTCGGTAACTGGGGTAATGACCGACACACTATATTCCTTGGGTGAGCTCGCCGAACCTCCTTCAGCTTTGTGTACTTGGTGATGCAACTATTTGGGCTAATTAGCTCGATTCTTCGCATCAACTTCTCACATTTGCATTCCCCCTCGAGTTCGAAGCTGAAATACTTTCAAACAATATACGGTGTTTAACGCCAAACAGTCTTTTTTACTTGGTAGTTGGCAGCTGAACTACATGTGGACGTTTGTCGTGTTTCTTCCACTCAGAATTCACTTATGACTTGCAGTAAACAACGTGATCACGACTAAAAGACATTCGACAAAAAATGCGCCTTTCAGTATTTATATTTTTCATTTTGACATCAATATTATTAGTCTTTACGATTCGAAACAATAGTCTTTCCAAAAGTACTCAATCTTTTGGCACGTGGCCTCAAGTATCACACTGTTTGATGACGCGAATGACGTAGATTTTGCATGACAGTGACAAAGGCAAACCATTTATGACAATTCAAATTAACTTGTACAATTACCGCTACCAAAGTGATGCACACAAGAGCATTGATGTAGAGCGTGTCAACTTTGGTTCCCGTCTCGATCTTTATGGCTTTCTACGGTGAACCAAACAATTTGAAATTCGTTCTTCTTTTACTCTGGTAAACGTTCACAATTTACGAAGCTCCACCGAAGGAGTTGAGAACATATTCTATTGGAAACAGGGCATCAGTACCACTGGGTTGCAAAATGGGCCACTTATCGACGTTTGGGCTTCTCACCGAATCCTTGCGTCCTCTGCTTTCGTCCCACGACTCTTTGCATAAAGTTGATCATGCAGTCGATGACCTGAGTATTCCTGCTATTGCGGTTTGTTGCTTGAAGCAAAACAAGTGGTCTTCAGCCGAGAGTAGTAACCACAATACTTTGTCTTTAATCGTGTCAAGAGAAATACAGGTAACTTATGAGTAGTCGGGGATTTGGTTTATTTTCAAGATGAACATCACTCACATTTGATCGCAGCGTTCGCATTCAGATGGACTTTCCAGCCAGCCTGTTTCGAAAAGAAGCACTAGACTCGAGTTTGGCTCTCATTAGAGCTCGCCAGTAGTGCCTATCCTTGGATAGGTTGCACAGTAAAGGACGTATGATGTCCTGATTGTCCACGTGTAAAAATTGTCTTGAGTTGTTCAAAGTACTCACATCGGATTATCTTAGCCTGTCGCACATTCGGTTCTGATGTCGGCTTCAGGAATAATTATAAGTTCCTGTGATATTTGCTGAATAAACTGAGCTTAACACGAGCCAGTATCCGGTATATCCGAATTGAGCAGAACAAAACGAATGAATGACAATCAGACGTTCGTATTAGAATAACGCACCGCATCAAAAAGTGTACAACCTAAACTTCAATAATTGACGTGAAAGTATATAATCCATGACATTCATCACAGTATCTCTCTTTTTTAGTTGACATTTTGTCTAACTAAACATACTGTTGGGTGCATGTGTATATGAATACGAAATGTTCTGGGATATGACAGCTGAGAGAAGGTGTGGTCATTGGTTGAGAAATCTGAACAAGACTTCACCTTCTGATCTGATTCGGTCACAACGAAGGTTCTTTGGTGATAAACCAGACCATTTATACTTTATAGAAATGAAACGCTGACAGCCATGAAACAGCAAGGATGTATGTGGCACTTTTAGCTGACAAACGCAAATGAGTACCTAATATTGCGTTCTTATCAAAATGTTCATTATCTGATGTACCCTCAATGTACACAATTACCAGCAAGTATGCAGATTTGGTATAGCATGCAATGCATATTGTCCACATATCTGTTCTACTCTGTCTAAATGAACGCACCAAAGAAAGAAGAAATCGGATATTGTGACCTGTTGACTTCAGAATGAGTGACCAAACATGAGCGCTGATTCGGCATCAGACTCTTATAAACGCTACCTCAGCAAACCGGTCAGATGAAGAGATGAATTTACGTTCGTAAACAAATGACGTTTTCCGTTCTAAATTGATTTGGTGATCGTTGGATACGTTTGGTCAGAGCAAAAGAACATATCCTTTGATCGGCTTTCACTACCATTGCTCAAAAATTTCGCTCGCATTTGTCAGATAAGCTGTCTGAGCATATGCAATAAATGATAGGCTTTCGTGAAGAATTTTCTGATAACATTCAATGGAATGTAACGAAAATTCGCTTGAATCACGACAAGGTACTCAGCACGAGCAGTTTCTGAAAATGATACATTTTTGCACAAGGGTGAAAGCGATCGAGAGTTCATGCCATTTCTTCCCTGTGCTGATCAAATGATGCAATTTATTGGACAGATCGTGGAGACAATGAAAACTGTCGTACTGAGAGTGAATAAGATGTGAATTATCAACGTGCAGCAAGTTAACATATTGGGGCGATACACACTGATTTCACTGATGATCTTACGAACAGACAATAAAACATCGCACGTCGAATGGCCTGTAGAAATGTGGTGCGAAGGCAGCTGAAAGGACAGTAGAACAGTCATAAATTCGCGCTTTTCAATATTTCTAACCCAAGTCAGTTGTGACTTGAAAGTTAGGCAATTAACTCCACACTAGATATGCACCCACAAGATCCTGTGTTTGCAGTGCGGCTTGTGAAATTCAATTCTAAATGTGTTCAAAAATATGGAAGGATATCCGCTACTACTTCAGCTGAGTTGATTAAGTGGGCGCTGGAGAGAAAAAGTTTACCAGATTAATGAATACAAACTAATCTGTACAGAATTTTTGTGTGGACTGTCTGTAGTGTCGGTTTGGGTGATTAAAAACTACTTGAGTTGAGGAAAATCGAGAAACTTGTAACCAATTTTCTGAGCAAAACAATGTTCTGTGAGCTTGCATTACCTTCACTGCTTAAAAGTACACTAAACATGAAAGAATCACTTAGAAGGTAGAGACTACACCATAGTTTTAGTATGAAAGACAGTTAGTATTGGGCAGTGGCCACCAAATAAAGTTGGTGTTAAACCTTGGCCGTTACATCCTGTTTTCCTAAGCTGTACAGATGGTTCACTATTTGGAATTGGGACATATCCATACCAATCCTACTCCCCGCGTAAAGTTTCAGCGATACTGGACTATCAGCATCGGCCAAATTGGAAAAATATTTGTTCTTGAATACTCGTTGTTTCAAATCATTTGTGGATAGGTGATGGGTCTCCCCAGATAACCGAACGCAACCGTATACAAGAACGCCGATTAGGGAAGAATTACATTAAAGTATGACCCCATTGTCTTAACCATTCTGCTATTTACAAGCTATCAATTAGTAAAAGTTGGTCTACCAGGAGGACTTGATGATCTGGATTAATAAACACATTTGCCTGTCAGCGAATAGTAAAACAGAGCTTCTGAATGTTTCAACTAGATTCCCGCATAACTAGAAACAAATCGTCTGTATGGGAGATATGGAGCAATTAGTGTACTCAATGAATATTTAAAGTAAATGGTGGAATGCAAAGATTCCCTCAAATTCACAACCAATAATGGAAACTCTAAACTGATGTTACAATTCCTTTCAGGAACTTAAAAGCGTACGATGCTGCTGCAGAGGGTTCTTAGCAGAGTAATTTGTGGGCAGTTTTCCCCGTTAAAACTAAAAAACTGGTGATTTGACTCCCAGCTTGTTAGGAAATTTAGGACTCGTCGCCCAGTCGTTTATCCAGCAGACTGATGGAGAGCGTACGATTGCAAGAACAAATGCAAACCATCTTCTTTAGCTGCAAGACTTCGTTCTAATATTTACTAAGATGCGCGATTCCGCGTTAATTTGTCAATACACTCAAGGGTACTGCCGCCAACTAATTACGAAATGTAATGCTATTTTGAAATGCTATTCCAGTGACCTACGCTCTTCAGTTAGTATATGCCACCAATAGCTTTTCCTGTTGCACAAAGCTTACTAAATCCAACATCACAAATTCAACTTCCAAAAATTCCGGACCAAGCGGAACTCTTAGCTCCACACAATGGCCTCGGAGTTCTTCAAGTTTCTTATGAAGAAAGTACAAAATATTAACAATTTGTTGCAATTTAAAACAACGAACTACAGGCTTGTATAAATAAATCGGAAATTGTTGTACGTACACTATATT
Organism: Paragonimus westermani; assembly: GCA_008508345.1. Classification (NCBI taxonomy): domain Eukaryota; kingdom Metazoa; phylum Platyhelminthes; class Trematoda; order Plagiorchiida; family Troglotrematidae; genus Paragonimus; species Paragonimus westermani. Next base: position 30,051 of record QNGE01006530.1, read on the forward strand.
GGGTTCTGATGAGAAATGTGTGTTATCAAGAAAAGACTTCGAATATAGTGTCTCGTTCCAAATGATGCTGGCTGGAAAGCCAGTCGTAGCCTAACACATTTAACGTCTACCGATGACTAAGATATAGTTCAACGTTCACACTTTTTCCCACGAATTCAACATTAAATAGGCCTTAGTCTTTGGGGCATCATTTGATGTTGACAGAACACTTTCTGTGGCTCCTCTTGAGGAGATTTAGAAATCTGAGCAGCACCTCAAAGTGAATTTGGTTAATCTTTTGCATATAATGGTTCGGTTGTGCTCAGTATGAGAGCAGTAGCACAGTGGGCAACTTGGTTGTTCCCCAAAGTTGTGGCGGGAGTTATAATCCTGGTCACAATAAGAGTGTGCACCACTAACGGGTTCTGACAAAAGTTAGTTCAGGTATTGTGCTCTTTTTCTTGGAGGGTTAGCCTAAATATCCAGGAGTATTTGACAGACGTGATCATTCCCGAGTGATGTTTATTTACATTAACTTATTTCCTTTTGGCTACAACTCAACGAGTAAGTGTTCGTTATTATTCTTTATGGGTTCCCAAGACTTGTGCAGTTTTCTGTTCATGCATTTCATAAAATATCTGGGTATGAGTTTTTAACACAAGAAGACAATTTCTAACCAATTAAATAAGAAGATTTAGAATTAACAAGAAAAGCTTAAATACTTAGCGTGCGTGATAATACTGCGTTATTATTTATAGTCAAGTACTACGTGTACAACAATATCACAATAAACTGTCTTCGGATGTTGACTTTGACTTTGGCTCATCTGGAAAGTATTCGACGGGAGCGAACCACCGCGTACAACTGAGGTATAAGGATTTT
>QNGE01006531.1:0-30900 GCA_008508345.1 Paragonimus westermani
CTGACAGGGTTTTACTTTGTTGGATCAGTTCCAACAGGAGGCATTAATTCGCATTCCACAGACTATGTCGTTTTCTTGTTGGAATATAATCTAACCTTAAAGTTTTCCAATGAACTCCCCACCACGTGTACTCTCTGGCATTTTCGCTCAAGTGGTGATTCCCATTGTTATCTAGTATCTCCAAAGTAGGCGGCGCAAGTTCCGCGTGAACCTCCTCGAGGCAGTAGTCAGCTCAAGGCAATCGGAGTCACCCGTGAGTTACAGCTGTCAGTATCCCACAGAGGTAGGTTTGTGTAGGTATCATTAAGCTAGCGGTCGTTTGTTGGTGAAGCAGACGTGGGTCCGTTGGTCACACCGTTAAGTTAGTTAGATGAATAGTTGGAGCGCCCAATGCACCGTACGGTTGAGAGCGAGCGCAGAAGAACTAGGTCGTCAACCGCGGAGGTATTGGCCCGGCTGAAAATATGAAATGCTACGCGGCCTTCCTTCATAGCCTACCGGTCGTCTTTGCACGCAGCCATACCCGGCACAATAGTTCACTTGCCTTCAGCGTCTGTCGTACGCCAGGTTTTTGTCATACTGACAGTGGGGGGGGACCTAACCGACTACACATCAGCTCAAGCAGTTTCATTTTGTTGAAGATGAGTCTGTCATCGGCATACAATCTCCCAACAGGAGATACAACGGAGTGCCCCTTATGTGGGTTCGCTTCCAGACGCTGAGGTCTGTGTACGTTCATTTTTGGTCGAACTCTGCTATATTGATGTTCAGTTAGGAAGATGGGTGCGCCTCGTTTTTCTTTTCGGGGTTGCAGTCTGTTAGAATGCCATACAAGGACTGAGAGTTATTTGGATGGACAATAACTCTGGACCATCATATGACTGAGGAAGTTTCTACCTGGTTCTCACCTATCAATCTTTGTGGAATCCGATAGCACGCAAAAGTCTGATGAACAGTAGACCAAGCTAATGAAGCTTGGTCAGTCATGCGTTGAGTAATGACCACACTTCTAAAACAAGGGACAAAAGTGGTGCCAGACTAGCAGATCCAGATAGCCCAATAATGGCTGTTACTTACAATCCAGTAAGGCTACATTTGGCGACCGTAATCTCCCACTTCCATACCTAGAACCCCACGTATTCTCTACATTAGTTGAACAGAGGAACCAACTAACGGGAAACGCCGCGTAATGCGAGTAAATGGGTTGTAAGCGAGGCGCAATAAAAGTGAGTGGCAAAAGACCAGCGAATGAGCGACTGAAGATTCTTCTGACTATGGATGGCCGAAAAAACGAGAGAACGCAACCGCACACTCGAACGATTTCAGTAATGCCAACCGTAAAAATGACTAGCAAATCACATGAAATAGGGAGTCCCGCCCTACAAGGCTTCATGCTCGCCAGCTTTCGACCTAGACAAAAAGCAGTTATTTGAGGCACCGAATTTAACGTGAGGTACTCAAGATAAATGGGGAGCTGGTATACACGAGAACGGCTACATATGCTATGATGAGGAAGGCTGAAGACGGTGAAGTTGGACCAGTCTGCTTGGCCTATCTGGAATCTTCCAAGCATCACCACGACGGTGCTTTCGAAGCGGGATATTGAACCCGCCAAAGCTCCATGGGAAGTAAGAGGGGAGGTGGGTTCTCCCCATTGCTTCAACGGCAGACAGAAATTTGCTCTTCCCTACTGTGGCCCTTGCGCCACCTGCAGTGCGGAGAAAGAATAATTACCTGGAGAGCAAAAATATATGCGCGCCCAACATGCAGCCATCCAGGGGTGGTTAAACAAAGTCTTTTGCTGTACAAACCCCCGTTTTTTGTTTTTGTTCTTTCAAGTTTCTGAGGAGGAGTCAATGGGAAAAAATCACCTGTGATGAGCAACCTCCACATCCCTGGGAGAGCAAATATGGTCTTTCGATAACGTGTGACACTGGGTAGGTGGTGTTGAAGTGTTCGGTGAAAAGAAAAATGTTGGGCGAAACCCCTCACAAATAGCTGTGGAGGAGTCCGAACACTTCCGTCGTGTAGATACAAGGCAGTGAAGCAATCAGTGAAGGCAATCTCATGAAACTATGACCATCGATCGCGAGATGCATTTGTGTTCTCTGAAGCACATTAAGGAGATCCGAGTAAGGTGGTTGAAGCGAATTCTGCATGTCGTTGCAACTAGCGAGTACGAGTGAGCAGGTGACCAAACCTCTGCGTGTTTGCACTAGCTCACCCTGTTTACAGGGCGATGTGGGTTAAATTTGCCGCATGTTAAGTTGATGAGATAGCAGAGACCGGAGGAGAGAAGACGTCAAAAAAGAGGGTGGAACGAATCACTTAAGCAGGCGAGCCGCACAGCCATGTACTAGCTCTGCTGATATTCTTTGTGGATCCGCTTTCAGTGTGCTTTGGGGCTTTAGAGTTCGGGGAGGAAAAGCCTCATCTCGTGCCAGATCAGCGATATCACAAAGCTAGGCTTTAATCTGCCTACGGAGACATTCTGCCGAACCGTTCGAGGAGAGTAATATGCCGTGATACGAGTGCGTCGGCACGGGAAAACGCCCATCACGGTTTTGAACGATGAGCATGCGCAACGTGAACAACGGTCTGCGTAATAGTTGTAGGGCATCCGCGAAGGATCACCCAACTTTCCAAGAAAGCGTTCACTACAGCCTCAGTAGAATAGTTTTTCAACGGGATGGCGTATTACTATCTGGGAAAACGGCCGACGCGGGTTCAAGTTTAAAGGTAGCGGCGTGGAGGCGATAAAGGTTCGACTGAATATAAATGAAGGTGTGGGGGCCAGGGATCTGGTAAAGTGAATAAAAGTGGGTTTCCTATGTGTCTGCGCACTTTGAAACTTTGGCACCGTAGGCAACCATATATGCAACCGTGAACACCGGATCGAACCTTTGACCAGAAAACTCGATGTTATCGACTTAGTGGCTCGGATACTACGATGCGAGAGGTTATGAAGCTAGTTGATAGTAATACGCCGACAAGCAGGTGACAAGAAAAGTCTCGAAGTACCGCTGGTCGTATCAAAAACTCTGGCTGCTTCTGCATTAGGCAGCGGATTGTCGTTCAGCCTCAAAAGATGGCGCTGTAAGAACGTTTGAGTATCAGGCTTTCGTACCAGAACCTCGGCAACGTCACTAAGTATAACGGGAGTGGGCATGACCAACGTGGCGTGGACGCGTGAAAACTCCGAGTGACAAAGCTGACTGTGCGTGAAACATGACCTACGTTCCAGTTAAGCTGTGGAACACAGTCAACCTCTCCGATATCTCTTGGGAAGTACCTGTCTGAAGAGGAATCAGGTGCATACACCAGATGCTTGTAGTCCCTAAGCAACGTAGGCACACAAATTTCCCGCACTTAGTGGAAATGGACGCTCCCTGGATAGATACCAAGCAATTCGTTTAAAAGCGTGCTATATCTTGAATCGGTGAATGGCAAGCGTTCAGGGTTGTAATTAGTCGTCAACAAGCTGCTGTAATGCGACGTCAATACCTACCTATGAGGAATAAGTAAAGAGCGACAGTGTGGCCTGGGGGTTTGGAGGAGCTGGAAGAGAAATACTGAAGATAGCCACGTGAAGCTCAGTGGAAGCAGTGCACTATGCTTCCACGCAGGCAGATTTACGTGTGACGCCCCAGAATAAGTCGGTGAAATGCCGCATCAGTTGCGTACATTGAGGGGTAAACCGGCGGCAGCGATTCACAAACAGCTAAACATCGGAGATGTTTCAGAGATGTTGATTGGGGAATCCAACGACGGCGCTTACCCGTGCTAGTAAAGCTTTATACCAGATGCAGAAATAACGTTGTCCAGTAGGTGGCCCATAATTGCTGGGCTAACATGGTGAACATAGGACAAAGCTGTTGCAGATGTTCTTCTGAATAGCTAGCTACTAATTTGTCGTCTAATTAAGAATGGACAAGATCCAAGCCCCGGTAAACTTCGAGAATAAAACGCCAAACCGTTTGTTCAGTGTTCCTTAGGTCAAGTGGCATTTTAAGGAATTCCGAGGCCAGAAGACATGATGACAGCTGTTCTATGGATAGCCGCCTATCATAAGTGCATCTGGTGGTAGGCATGGGCCAGATCAACCTCAATGAATAATGGCTTGCCAGAAAGCTAAGACGTAATATCTTGTGTGCTGGGAATAGGATACATATCGTGGACTTGAACCTTGTTGAAGCCACAACGGCGCCAGCCACCTGACTTCTTAATGATCAAGTGGACTGGGCAGGACCATAGACTTTTGGATAGGAAGATTGTTGTGAGTTCAGGCACGTGTTCGAACTTCGCTTTGGCTACTTTGAGTTTTTTCTGGTGCTAAACGTCTCGGTCGACTCGACACCGCTGGACCTTTCATCCCAATATGATACGTGAAAGTTGAAGTGACTCGGATTGGCTTGTTTGTGGATAAAGACGCATAATTTTGAGGCACTTCATAAGATGGCGGATGACTTCGATTAGGGCCTCAGTGACGTGGATGCTAAGATTTGTACGGCAGTCGACTGATTTTCACTTATTAAGTGGTAGAATTGCTGAAGAAAATTTATCCCTGAGATAGCTAAGAGTACGGCTGCGACTGCAAAATCCCGGTGCAGAAGTCAGACGTGTGTGGGTGTTGGTCGTAGCCGGGAATCGGTGTGTCGTTGGCGACACGGGTGACCTGGTCGGATCGTGAAGAAACCACGTTGACCTCCGCCTTGTCACTACCAGAAACGTGGTCCCTGAGCTTGAATCCGTTGAATGAAAAAGACGATTGTCAAGGGGGCGCCGGCCACATTCGTCGCCACTATGGGCCGGCTAGGATGTTTTCCTTACTGAACTATTCACAGGGGATGGCACGGTACATCACCGGATTTCCAAACTTGTCGTGATATCGGCGCAATTCGTTCGGAGTCTTAGGGCGTCTACGCCCAAAATTACCGTAGCATCTACAGGAGGACCCTCTCGTTTAGGAACGTGTTGGAATAGGACAGAATCTCTGTCAAAGAGCTGTACTCTTCACCCGAACAGCATGCCAGTTATCTGGCAGCGGCGGATTGGATGATGACTGTGAAGCCGAAACATCAGGACTCTCAAGAGCCTCCGATGTGCAGCCTGTCATTGCAGTTAAGGATAAAAAGGGGCCAGTATAAAAACAATTATGTGCTTCATCCGAAATTCTCGCTTCATTCAGAAGATGTAGTGACCTAACAGCCATAAGAGTAGCCTGTATGTTGATAGGGGGATACTGCATACACGATTCTCCGAGGCGGTTAGAACACGGAAACAGATGGACGCAAGCGTTCTGTATCGATTCATCAGTACCAGACTTACAATAGCATGTATGGGTTTTTCATACCAAGCAACCAACGAGGTGGATAATCAGTGAACGGGTTAGGATAAGTCATTAGGTATAGGAAAGGGCCCAATTCACAAACAGTCGTTTCTGAACACAGAAAAGTTTTGAGCCGATCGATTGCAACTTTTTCAGCAAACCGTTAGAATCTTGGGTTAGAATAACGTAACACGATTTTGAATGCACAATATGGATTGATGGTTTGACCACTGGTTAGGACATGTCTAGCTGCTGAGGGAGTTGACTGTTCACGCGTTTAAGCAACTTTGCCAGTCTCCGGTAAAATGGACGGTTCGGTAAATGTTCTTTCATTCTGGAGCTCAAACATCGCTTTGTTCTATCTACGTAAATTTCTCCGCAGTTGCATACAAATCGATAAACAATGTGAAGTGGCACCAATGAGCCCACTTCCTTTGACTGAAGGCACTGATAACATCTGAGCCGGAGCGAGTACATGGAGCAAAGCTGCATGAGACCTAGTGGACTTCCCGTGGCTACTGAGAGTACTTGATGGTAGGCTGCTCAAGAAGAAGAAAACTGACGTTCTCAGTACGGGGCAGCGAAGTTTCTTTCAATATATCGATACTAGGCGGCAACGAAATGTGACTTATTTCAGCAAGCTCACAATTGTATTCTCCCACTTCATACAGCAGAACGTTCGTGAACAGTGACTGAACGTCTACAAAGCACATCGGTTCTGGTATTGACATGTTCGCCGAGCTTGGTATTTAGGTTGCAAACGTTTCATCGCCAGGCGAAGTGACATCATCAGTGCGTGAGTGTTTCAGCGTATATTTTGAATGTGAAGGTCGATCGATGCCTGCACTTATATAGGAGAGTCAGTTGACATACTAGCCTGGATTCTGGTTGGTCGCTTTCCGTCGTATTTGACCTCTGGTCCGACCCACCATTGGTTGACTTTTGTCTTATCAGCTCAAGTTGCTCTGTTCGGGTTTACCGGTAGTTGGGCTGGATGGCGTTTACGTCTCCTCAAATCCTTTATTCGCATTGGCTCGTAGATTTTGTTTAGCTCGATGTGTTTGTTCATTGAACCGGTTGATGAATACCAAGCTTCGAGAAATTCTCTTGCATGTTTGGTATTAACTGAGTAAGGATTTCTGCGTTGTTCAAGTTGAAGGTGTGTTCAGTTTCATCCTCGTGGACGGAGATCAGGGAATGTTTATCGTGTCTCTTGATGGCCAGTCCGTGTTCACGTATTCGTGTTGATAATTTCCGTCCGGTTTGGCCGACGTAGTGTTGTCTGCAGTCATTGCATTGGATTTTGTAAATGACATTTCTTCTGTCAGCGGGTTTGGATTGTTCTTTTGGTTTTGATAGTATCTTTCGTAATGTTGCTGTTGGCTTGTGTGCTAGCGTGATACCATGTGTTCTCAGTAGTCTGGCGGTAATTTCTGATACGGTTTTGATGTATGGTAGTGCAATTCGTTTTGTTGGTGGGTCATTGGAGTTGAGCTTTCTGTTTTTTTGTAGTAGACTCCGTCTGATAAAGTTTCGCGGGTATCCGTTGCGAAAAAATACTCGGTATAGATAGTTTTCTTCTTTTCTCCGGAGCTCTGCGGTGCTGCAGTGTGTTTCAGCTCGTTTGAACAGGGTTCGAATGCAGCTTCTCTTGTGGCAGACTGGGTGGTTGCTGCGGAAACTGAGGAGTTGGTCTGTGTGTGTTTCTTTCCGATAAACTGAGGTCTCCAGTGTTCCATCAGGTTTGCGGTTGATTAGTACATCTAGGAACGGTAGTTGATTGTCGGTTTCCGTCTCCATCGTAAATTTAATATCGTTGAAAACGTTGTTCAGCAGTCTGTGTGTGTCCTCAATCATTGAGCGTTTGAGGATTACGAATGTATCGTCAACATATCGTACCCAGAGTTTCGGTTTGATCTTTGGTAGCGCGATGTTCTCTAACCTCTGCATGACAGCCTCTGCGATAAATCCGGATATGGGCGAACCCATTGGAGTTCCTTTAAGTTGTTGGTAGATTTGGCCATTGAATTTGAAGTACGTCGACAAACATAGCTCCATGAGATTGCATATGCTCTCCGGTTTTAATGATTCATTCGGTCGGGGATTTTCTTCTAACAGCTTTCGCAACGTCTCTTTGGCTAGGGTGAGGTCAATGGATGTGAAGAGTGCTGTGACATCGAACGAAATCATTGTTTCGTCTTCTTCTATCCTCACGTGTTTTAGTTTGTTCAAGAATTGTACAGCATTGCTGATGGAATGTTCTGATCCGTCGACGAGATATCGCAGCCGTTTGAATAGGTCTTTGGCCAAATTGTAGGTTGGTGTGCCCGGTAGAGATACAATTGGTCGTAGTGGGATACCATCTTTGTGTATTTTTGGTAGTCCGTAGAATTGAGCAGTGGTTGCATCTTTCGACTGCATTTTCCAACGCTCCTGTTTGCCTATCTCGTGCGAAGCCTCTAGCTGTTTTAGTGTGCTGTTGATTTTGTTGGCCAGTTTTTTGGTGAGATCAGCATTGAGTAGGCGGTAGGTGGTTGTGTCGTTGAGCAGTTGTTTTGCTTTCTCTACGTAGTCTGCCTTGTCCATGATAACTGTCATCCGTCCCTTATCGGCTGGCAAAATGATGATGCTATCATCCTTTTTGAGGTTGTTCAAAGCTCGTTGTTCGCGTTGGGTAAGGTTATTAGATGGCCTAATGCGGGTCAATACTGGCACGATAGTTTGTCGGATTTGATGTTGTGCCTCTCCCGGCAAGACGTTAGATTTCATTATGTGTTCCAAGTTTGCCAAGTATTCTTTGTTTGGTGCATCTTTCGTGTTAAAATTGAGTCCTTTTACAAGTACATCTTGCTCGTCGTTGGATAGTGGATGGTTTGATAGGTTTCTGATCCACGTATAGTTGCTGGGGTTAGTATGCTTCTTCGACAGTCTTGAGAGCTTCTCTTCAAGGGCTATCCTCTTCTTATTCGCGGCTCTTGCTACTCGCTGTCCTATTGCTGCCTCTAATTTCTGTAGCTGATGTTTGTCTATTATTTGTTTACAGTCTTCTCTTTTGGCTGTTATGATGTTCTCGTATTTCCGTAACCGGTTGTGGGCATCGGTTATTAACATACGTAACATCCGTCTTCCGTTTTGTCTTGCTATTTCCCAAGCTTGTGGATGATTGAGTGGTGGTCTGTAGTTGATACTTGGAGGGAGAATGTTTTGACGCAGGCATTCATGCAAGAAGAATAGTTGCTCACGTGTGGAAGCCCATCTGCATGCAAAGGTCTCCCAACAACGAGCTGCTTTTAGCGTTGTGCGCCCATGTAGGTTTCTGATGGTTGGGAACAGCGGTGGTGCTGTTGTTTGTAGCTCGGGTTGATGGTTTTGGTATTGATATGTTCGCCGAGCTTGGCGAGTAGCTAGCGTGCCAATTCATGGGGGGAGTTTGTCATTGCTAAAGTTCGCCTAAGCTGCATCCCAGAATTGTGCTCCCGGTAGGTCGCAAAGTTGATTTATTGACGATCTACACGACTTAGGATGTTCGTGCGCTATGTCGTGAGTAATTCGCACCTGAAAACGCAGCTGAAGGTAGTGTCCTACACAGTTCTCTATTTTGTTGAAATTGTCTACTCTCCCTGTTCACCGAAACTTTGTTCGGTCATCCAATATTGACGACACCTTTTGTAAATACTCATTTTGTTTAGAATACCGACCCCAGATCCCTTCTCAGGCCTAGGTGTGAATACCTGTTTTGACTTAAGTTCTCTTGACGATTGCAGGCGTTACCTAGTGATAGCATGCTGGCTATTACCTGGAGTCCTTTTAAGCACATGGGGAGTGTCCTGTTCATCGATAAGGGACGGGTAGCCGTTGCATTTGAGGTGGCAAATCGGACGATCGCTCACAATCAAACTTCCCATATCTAAATATTTACTGTAGCCATGACATACCAGATGGTGTGATCCGTTTGAAGACACCCTTAATTGATTCGTAGATATGCTCAGGATGTCAGTCGATTACGAGTTTGTACAAATTGTTTTTACAGCTCTTGGAGGCTAACCTAAACGATGGTTAAACATTGCGCGCCCTGCAATGAGGTGTTGAATACATAACACTGGAACTAAGTGCACAAACCGCGAGGTAGAACAATCACAGTGACTGTAACAAACATGGTAGCACGAACAAGCATAAGGTGGCAAAAAGCAACCGGACTCACTACCTACCCAAACCCCGACACAACAGAAGATCTGACGAACGGCCAATCCAAATATCGCGTTAAAGATACAGCATCAGGACTAGACGAGCAGTCTCAATGTTATGCCCTCCGTTATTCGTCACTTTATTTGTTCCGTTTTGCACAGTCAACTTACAGTTTGTGGCTTTGCATTTGCTAATACGATCAGCCAATGACAGATTGTGATTTCTTTGATACTGTTACGCACCCATAAGTTCGGCTTCTTATCTAGTGACCAAGAACTGCCTATTGCCACCAGTACCAGGTCACCTGCTTTCTACACTCTCCCCACTACAGTGATATGTGCATATTGATTACGCTATCCTGAAAGTGTTAATCTCAGGTGCGCTTAAAAATATACCATTATTATTGCATGCATGGAAAGCTTCAATTCACGTACGATATTTAGGACTGTTTGAAGTCTCTAATTCAGAGTTTCGTGTGTTGAAAGTTTATGGTTTTATTGTGTTTACGCCAACCTCCTCTCAGTTTTCGTATTCCTCGTTGGGAAATGTATGTGCAGTAAATAACATCGCATCCGAAACAGTTGAGATGAGTGGGTTATCATACTTCCCACTTTCTCAGCCAAGCCTGGATTATTAATTATTTTAATTCAGTGCGACTAACTGATACGCATGCTCTATTAAAACGTAGTGGGCATGGTAAATCCTCTGGTGTGGAAAGACGTAGTAGAAGATTCGCGAAGTTACAAAATAACAGTCTAGGAATTGTGTGACCCGCCCAGGTGGCACATCAAGTTTTGTCGGTACTAGGCAACTAGCAGGACAACCTATTTTACAGAATGAATGTAGGAAAAAGTTCGAGGCGAACTTAGTGAGAAACCATCATGTGAAAACCAAGGCCTTTTTCGGCTATGTATAGACCAAAGCGGCTATTTCAGGAGGACCGGAAAGTATTGTTGATACTGTAGACAATTTTTATGGAGCCACAGCTAAATTGCGGAGGCTGTTGGCCGGTAATTTGAAAGAGCACATATTCTGTAACAGGCAAGCCGGACGTTCTGGCCTCATGTGCACGTTACATTCGTGAACTCATTTTGTGCAAAGTGGAGACACGGGGTACAGCGTTCCTCAGAACTAGCGGTTTCAACGACAGTCCTGTAAAAGGAGATAACAGAAACAAGCGTGAGCCAAAGACCCAGTAGGGCATGCACACGACTTACACAAACGCAAACCAAAATGGTGTCGACATCACGCTTCGTTACAGTTTCTAATCCTGAAACTACCGCATTTGGACTCAGTATAATGAGTGTAGGGGGACCTTTGATGGAGGAAGTTGGAATAGGAAGGGAGGAAGGAAAGGGTATGCTGGATAGAATAGATGTGAGTGGGGCGGCGGAGCCATAGAGTATACGTGCGAGGAAAGAGAGACCTCCTATTATAGCATTGCAGGAGCCTCTCAGTCAGCTGTCTAACCTCGTATTCCAAAATGGCCATTATGCGGGAGGACCGGAGGAGGACAGGGGCTGTATCCACCCATAACGCCAGATGGGAGACTGCCGAGCAGTAAGTTCCACGTGAATTATCCTGGGGCTGCTGAGAAGAGTTATTAAAGAAGACATTGCAAGGTACCTCAATGAGAATGGGCAACCTTGGTTCGTATGTAGTAGGTCTGGCCCATCTAACCAGGTTACCTCCGTCAATGATATCACGGAGAGGTCGGGAAGGGACAGAAGACCGAAGATTCCCACTGAACTCCCACAAAATTGTCAACACAATCAGCGGTACATTTCGGTCTCTCCGCAAAGGCCGTTTTGGCCTGGAAATAGTATATTCGACACAGCACACCATCAGGTTGTATTGACAACTCCTCTCGGTTCTGGAATGGTATGGGTGTTTCTTCACAATAGTTGAAGACAAACCCTTGGTCATTATGGTAATTACCGTGCCATACCAGGTTCTAGTTGTCTTGATCAAGTCATCCTGGCTTATTGAAATAGCTGGTAAAGCAATCGAACCAGCTTCAGTAGCTGAAAAACTGGAAAACCGTGAAAGAAGATCTGCTTGAGGAATCTGCTTATCAGGACGATGAACGATTTCACAATTGTATGCTGCTACAACTATACTTCATCGCTGTGCCATTTCCGTCAATGATTTGGCCATGGATTTGTGGGGGTCGATTAAACATTGTAGAGCTTGGTGATCTGTAACAGTTTTGAATCTGATACTAAACCTTGTTGTTGTAGAGTATTTTTACATCTCAGTAGACCGCTAGCGCTTCCGTTTGTGTTTGTGAATAAATTTACTCCACCTTATCAAACAAATGTGAGATGCAAGTGATCGGATATCTCTCCTGTTTTAACACAGCGCCAATGCCAACACTGGATGCATCTGTGATCACCATGGTAACTTTAGACAGAAAATGGGGCTAACATTGGCTTTCCAATCACAACTAATATTAGTTCAACCCTACGTTCCTGCTGACATAACTGTAGATGACGTTTGTGTCTTCGTCGAAAAGTTTGGGATAAAACGAGAGTAGTATTGCAGACAGCCCATTATTGCTCGCAGCTCATTTTGGTCTTTTGCTGATGTAACAGTAACCAAAGGTTTGTACCGGTCAGGGTCCGGCCTGTATTCTCTGTCACATACAGGAAAACCAAGAAAACTTGACTCATACTTGGAACACGCACTTAAAGTATTTTATGACAATGTGCTTATCCACGAATCGTCCCGGAAGTGAAATTAACCCCTTATCACTCTCCGCTGCGTTGTCGGCGTACATGATTACGTCATCTTGATGGACGCTGACTTCTGTTGAGTCAGCAATTACTTCATTAATCGCAGCTGAGAATATTCCAGCTGATAAGTATAATCCAGACGCAGGAAATTGTACTGGAATCGTAATGATCGCCTTAGAATCACACCATAACGAAATTCCTAGACACGCGTTTATCATGTCAATTTCAAAAAACACTTCGCTACTATGCCGGGCTTTCATAAAATCCTCAAGCTCCTCAGTTGTCGCTGCGCACCTTTTTAGTCTTGGATTTAGCTTTGATTTATAATCACCACACATCCTGAATGAGTTGCCATCTTTCTTCACAACCACAACGATTGGTGTGGCCGATAGTAATGAGTTAACCTGCGACATTATGCCATCTCCATTCAACCTTTTGAGAGCATTATGCACATATTCTCTTATTCCATAAGGCATTATTCACGGCTTTAAAAACGGGGTCCCCTCGGAACTCCGGTTTTACTGGCTTTACTTTCATTCCTGCTGAACGTTGTGAACGCTGAACAATTGAGTTGCGTAGCTGTGCTTCAAACTCTCCACTCGGACCATCAGTTCAATCAGCATTTAGTGAAAAACACAATTGAGCTGCCCCATCTCTTACATCCTCAGCAATGAGCAATAAACCTTAAGTGTATTACCCCGTGGTATCCATCTCTCGCTGTATTTTGGCGTGCAATCGGTTATTTTACTGGGGCCTCTTGTTATAAGTGCACATGATTTTATAGCACAATGACCACCCCCCAACCCGGTCACCTCAATAATCTGTCAAATTTTTGGCTCCTCCTTTAGAATATTCCAATAACCCTGCACCCACCTAACGACCGGCGGTGTGTGGCAATCTTAATTTCCCCCTGGGGATATTGAAATACCCTACTCTGGGGAGTCGCTGAGGTGCATTTAGCTCACCTTCATGTCGAGTAGGACAGCGGCTTCTACAAATGCACCATGGCGGCGACTTCCTTTAGACGTCTCTTACGGAACTGCTTAGCGGTTGAATATTTCTTAGGTGCAGCTCTCCTTCTGCCAGCTGGTCATAGTGCTGTGCTTTCAAGAACGGAACATTCTCGCCCATTCTACCCTCTTTTCTATCTACGCATTGGATCAACTATCTATGACGACAAATATTACGCAAGGACATGTCCCTTCGTGGCAGAGTCTCAGTAACCATGGCGACATTCTTCCCCGCTTGGTCCTCTGAGAGTTCGATGCATTTGTTTCCCACACTACCATCATTGGTATATATGACCATCAGGGGTTTATCACAACTACCCCTGGTTTTTGCTTCTTTGAAACACGGTACAGCTCACCACTTAGGCATCAAACCTCGGCACTCCCGCCGTCCTTTGCATAAGGCCTTCTGCTGCTTCTTAGCTTCAAGCTGACTAACCCACACACCCCAGTTTAGAGAGTACTCACGCTGCCAATGAGACTTTCGCATTCTCCCCAATCCTCTTGTTTCACGTGTCCATGTTAGCCGTACACGTGGTTACAAATCCTCATTGCGCAGCTGTGCCCCAATCAATAATTCAATACCATTCGGACGGCTAGTATGCCTTCACCCTTCCGAGCCACATGGGAGTGCGTTTCCTTTCGTACACGGAAAACTGGATAACTCCGATGAAATGAATGTGACTCGAAGTTTTAGTAAAATGGTACAAGTGATCTTTCCAAGGGAGATCTGAAAAACATCATATATCATAACAGAGGACGTAACAGTGTTCAAATGGTCCATTATCGGTAAATCACTTCCGTACGTTGAATTAGCATGGCGGTGAACGATGAGAGCACGTTCAGAAGGATATTCAAGTTGAAGTACCGAAAGTTTGAAGAGTATGTTGGAGACTTGTGCAGATTTCAAAGGGAAACTTGTACAAGCTTTTCATTAACACTTTGCAGACAGCTGCAAGTGCTAAGAAGCATAGAGGAATAGACCTGCCGCCAGGCTGCCCGTATGAAAGTGCGGTGTACAAATGCGTACACTGTGCACGGCGAACGATGGATATCAAATCGAGAAAGCAAACCTGGTGCACTCACACGACTTTCAGGTTGGTAAGCCGAATATTTATCTCAGGAATAGACGTCTGCCTACTGATGCTGAACTGCATGTATGTGAGATGATGAGCCATTTTAAGAGTGCTCGTGAAATGAGGACGTGTGTGAACAGGAAACATGGGCTTAGAGTGCTTCGGCACGATTTATCTGATCCACGTACTAGGCACAGCAAATTAGGTGATCGAAGCCAGATTATGAAGTTACGAGATTTACTGAAAGTGGAAGGCAGCTATAAGTTTCTACTCCTGGAGAAAGTGTTAAGGTTCGTCAGGTTTGTACCGAAAGGTACATTCCAACTGTGTCCCAAGTATGAAGATGTCATTCTAGGGGATGTGACCCATCAGTAAAGTTATGGCGGCTTTATACTATGGCGCGCTATGTTAGTAGATGTCACTGGAGTTGGGGCAACGATTTTTACGTACTTGAGGATAGTTTCGAAAAACATGCCGAAAATGTTGTTGACCGTTCAGCAGCACAGATGAGGGCAATCGGTGAGGTCTTTCCACATAGTGCCATCGTATTCTGCCGTATTCATTTACTGCATGATGTGTCTCGGCTTTTCCGCCAGTTGGTAGGCATAAGCGGTTATCACAAAAACCGTATTTACCGGTGGACTCGCAATATGGTTTTCACTGGGAACAGCGGTCAATTAAACCGTTTGCTGCAGGCTGTGAAATCTGCCAGTGATGAGGCATACCAGTATCTTGCAAGTACTTCGCCAAGGGTACGCTAAGGCAGTTCAAAACGAATGTCAGGAAGAATTTTGAAAAGCAGCGTGCCTCAAAGCCTGTAGACAGCAACGTGTGCCAGATTTGCTCCCGGAAAGAAGATCCCGTGGACTTGGACGACGAAACCGTGAACTGGGTACAGTGCAGTCAGTGTTCCGGTTGGTACCACCACTACTGTGCCAACTACAACGAGACTGAACCAGTCTACATCTGCGTAGACTGCGACAACGTGGACAACACGTGACAATCCGGCAGGAATATGAAGAAACGACGCACTCAGACGTCATGCGAAAGAACCCACGGCCCTGTTCAGGGCCACCCAAAACATGGTTTCACAAGCTATGCTCATGTTTTTATTTTGTAGTGGTTACTGCCGTTAGTCCGGTGAAGTTCACTGAGTCTTCCTACAGTGTTTCCTCTGTGAATATACCAGACTATGCATATATAATCATACATATATTTTTCTTTCCACGTACATGCATGTGCACATAAATGTGTACAACGTAATATATATATGTACACATGTACATATACCTACGTATATATATATATACGTAGGTTTGTATATATAAACATAAGTTAAGATATGTATATATATACAGCTGTCTGAACACTTGTATAGAGGTATATATATATGCATTCAGGTGTGTGTATGTGTATGTCAACATGTATGACAATATAAATGTAAAAATACATACATGTATATCCGTACATATTTCTACACAAAGATATATATATGGATGTATAGAAATATGTATGGATATATATATGTAGGTATATACGTATATGTAGAGTCATACATGTTTATACACACATACACGTACATATGTGTATGCATATATATATATATATGTACATGGCTATCTGTATATGTGAACAGATAGCTGTATATATATATATACATGTTTAGCTTTGTACATACATACATATGTTAGTATACATACATACACATATATACGTACCTATATATATACATATAAACATTTCTGTGAATATATATATGTATATATACGTATACGCAAATACGTATATATATGTTTATGTTTCTACATACATATACACGTGTTCATATATATGTATACAAATATACATGATTTTTCAGGATTATCTACATGGAATAATGGTGAAATTCTTTGCCAATACAACTTCGCCATCCTCCAACTACTGTTTTTTGGCACGACCTTGAGCATCAGGCCAGCAATCACCTTGTGGAGTCCAAATTGATGTAACAAATCATTTATTTTGTCGAATTATGCAGGTCCCAAGTACTATCGTCTCAAAACTGCGAAGCTCGACGTCTTCTGCCTAATCTTGAATTTTCCCTCCATATGATGTCCGTTTTTGTCTGTTTTGTTGCTCTACTCACATAGCTGACTCGTTGTACAATTTTCAAATTTGCTGCTCAAATGTGTATATGCCTAAAACTCTGTGCGTTGATCACGTCCTCCTAAGCGTGTTCCTTACAAATGCGTCGAGAAATATACCATTATTATTATTATTATTACAACATTGCCCATCCTCTACTTGACTCCGGTCGCCGTTTTACTGGTTACGACCAACAGCAAAATATTACACACTTCAAAACCACAGTCAGACTGATTTGTACAGTTCAAATCCTTCTGATCGTGACCTTCTGGGTCTGAATTACGACGCGTTGTAAAACGCGACTCAGAAGGCGAATGAGTTATTCACATCGCACAAACTGCGCGCTTTCTGTTCTCGCTTAATTATTGTGCGTAGAACACGTCGAAATCTTGATGACTGACTTCTCTTATTCACAAAATATAAATTCGCAGGCAGCCCAGCGGACACGAAGGCTTTTCGTG
Source organism: Paragonimus westermani (assembly GCA_008508345.1). Taxonomy (NCBI): domain Eukaryota; kingdom Metazoa; phylum Platyhelminthes; class Trematoda; order Plagiorchiida; family Troglotrematidae; genus Paragonimus; species Paragonimus westermani. Next base: position 16,915 of record QNGE01006531.1, read on the forward strand.
CAGTTCGGAACAGCCGCAAGAAGTTCATGAACACATCAAGCTTTTTTAAAAAAAGGTCCCACTGAGGGCCCGCATTGAAAAATGTGATCAGTAAATGTCTGCGTCCACTACAGAAGAAGAAACTTTCGGTCCTTTCTCTGTGAATACCGACCGGCAGAATTATTTCAACACCAAAGAGTTACTTAGGCATCCTAGGATCACTATTCGGTGATGGGTAACCCTGCATCGCAAAACAGGCACTCTGATCCACCTTGAAGTAACTTTCAGCGGCCACTTCTTGCTGTCGACTTCCAGTTGCCAGCATAGAAAATCTTTCGCTTGAACGCACTCCATAAATTGCAATGGGTCCATTTCAAATCCATCTCAGGATTCTCAAATAAACGGCGTTCAGCCTGGCAAAATAATTCCACAAACCGTTTAAACAGGCGCTCCATAATGGCACTCTTCCTGATACATGGAGATAAACTAAGATCAAGTTTATTTTTGAGGCAGGCGGTCGGCACACCTTGCTAGATTCAGGCCATTTGACCTTACTAGCATTCAATGTAAGGTAGATGGAAGCTTGCTAAGAAAGCGCCAGCGGTGAACACTTCCTGGGGAATAGCCTTCATTCTTCTACGTAACATGACTTTCCCCCAACAGGTCATTCGTGACAAATATGACAATTTTTGTAGATAGCCTCACGGGAACTAAACACACTGACTTTGATCCGGACACTTTCAATTGACTTCCCTACATGGTCCACTAAAGCACAGGCTAAAAGATTGTGATATGTTCGTTTTTGGATTACATCCTTCCTATGCAAAATTACTTCCGGAGTTAAAACTGGGCCGTAGCTTTCTTGCTTTCTTCGTCTGTGTAAGAAAGTCTCGTGGATAAGTTCTAGCCTTCTTCATTTTCTTATTTACAACAAAATCCTCCTGGATAATAGCTCCAGCAGCAATTTTATCTGCGTTGGAAGTTTGAGAACCTGAAACATTGGTGAACATAGTGCAGTGCAGATAGATTTTCACCCGATAAAGTGGTGGACAAATATTTGGGGTTTTTCCATGGACGCTATTACACTCGTAAACTTTTCAAGAATGGAAGAACCTACCAATATGTTCGGGCTTCATAATTCATTCAACGCCATGGTCACCACAAACGCCGGTTTGGAGAAAGCTCTGAGTATCTAAATGTCATGTCTTCCGTGTGTCATTGTGAGGTGGCCTCTAAAACGGGCTAATACCTCTTTGATTGGTTCGGCAGACCTTTCCCGGTCTGAGCAGGGGAGAATTTCGGACATTTCATGGGTTTATATAAGATCGTTGGTTGGGTACGTCAATCAGTTCGTGTATACTGAGTTGAATGACGACGCATAAGCTGTTGAACGTGTTCAGCGCTCTACTATCAGGCAGGTCATTGGCCTGCAGCATGTGGCTTGAGTCCTGCCTCGAATGTCTTGGTCAGTATCCACTTAAATTTCGACGTGGTGAGTCAGATCACACACCTCTTGCTTAGCGTTGGGTTACTGAGCAGCCCTTTACGTCAGTGGTCACTGACGGACGAAGAAGTGATGATAAGAAGCATTACAGGTCAAGTCAGCAGACCTCCTTTAAACGGGGCTGTCAACCACAGTGGACACTCGTGTCGAAGCCGTTGACTGCTCTTCTAGAGATTGCTTCGAATCGTTGTTAGATTCCCACTTATTAAGAATTCTGTCACGTTCGTTGCTCCTACTTTCTTCTTGGCATTTGCAATAATCTTCGAAGGGTGGGACCACACTTTGCTTTTACTCAGGTTTTTCAGCTCGGCAGGCGCCTGCCAGAAAGTGAAACAGATAAACCTCCTGGAAGCGGGTGATTCGGGTTTTCAAACTCAGACCCGTGTACTAACGGATGAAATGGTCGAAGACGTATCTGAGGCTGGGAAGCTCTTCAGCAATCACTCTCCCTTTTATTTATGAGCAACTGAGACTTTTATTCGAACTTCCTCGTCGTCAGTGTCCAACCACATTTGTGTTTTATTGGTGCCCTGTTCACCAAAAATTACGTGTGATCATGGTGATTCGTTATCAAAGAACGAATTAATTTATCATCGCAGTAGCACATTTCTCAACGTATCTATGAGAATAACTCTCAGGAGACCGCGACCAGTGTACATAGTGTAAGCCGATACACCCTGAGTGCGTACGTACACACGATTAATAATAGTACGATAGATGAACCGTATAAACCCACCAACGGAAGAGCTACAAAAAGAGAAGATTCAGGTTTGCAAGAGAGCATGTGGTGCACATGCTTCTGAAAATATATCTCTCTTGCTCTTCAAAGTTTGTTTAAAAAACAGAGTAATTGCATTAATTTACACGTCACAAGGTGACGTGAACCTATTAATCGAGGGTAAATGAAAAAGACGTAGTCCGAGGGTGACAGCAAATGAAATTCGGTGCAAATGGCACCGGATGAACGTGGGTAATGTTGTCCGGATGAACGGAGACAGTCTGAGATTCCTGAGAAATGTTGAGTGTCCGGACAGTTTATAATGTTATCCGGCCTTAGGTATATTTATGGACTGGAGACCAAGACGCAAAATCATCTGAAGAATGAAAAACTGTAAAATGTTCATGTGAACCATGAGGAAGAATAGGGTAAATTTTTTGCCAAGACTGTGAGATCATTATCTGTTAGTTTATAAAATATTTAACACCGGTGATTATATCTTAACACAGCTTCTTCTAGTGGATGTATACCCAATTCGGATATAGACTTGCTCTATACGACTGTTATATAACCTTAAATGGGTACCTGACAACACAGGGAAATTGTTGGTTAATTAGCTGGAGGAGCTGTATTGGAAGAAAAAGCAAAAGGTCTCGCGAGAGTTTCACAAAAATGTGAAGTACAATTGCTTATTTTGTCACCTTAATGTTTTTTGTCCTTCCTAACAGTTTCAGCATGCATCGCTTTCTTATGGTGACCGTAGGGCGCTTACAGAATGTGATCTTTGGGCGTGGTATAACAGCACGCCAAGATGACAGCATTTGTGCGTACAGGTGTAAGTATATGGATTCCCGCATGCGTTGACTATAAATATGTATCCACCTCAATGTGCGAGTGTTAAAAATCACCATTTACAATGTCTATGCCGCTGGAACCATTATTTGGCTTCGAACTCAAGGTCAACACCTCCAATGGTGGAGCCGATAGCATGGACAAATTCGAAGGGTGAGAGTACGTGGTACTGATGTTTTTCACCAAAATGTTGTTTGATCCATTTTGAAAGATGGCATTCAGGCAAGAAACGATTCAAAATTGACATGACGTTCGCTAGCATCACAACAGGATCTGAGCTCTGTTCATATTGATTTATGTTCCTACCGGCCCTAACTGCATGTAGGAGTTGGATAAAAATATATAAACATTCTAAGAGAAGAACGTTTAAACGCTGCTTCTGTGTAATTTGCGGCGTCAGCAGACATCCACTGAGGCAGCAGGTATTTGCGGCTTTACGGGTAAATATATCTTTTCAACGCAGCATGCAATGCTGTCAGTGCTAGAAGTGGCAGTACTTCAAATGCACTGAACATAAGGAAGTTCAGTACAAGAGGCGGGCTTCTTCATCTACCTCTTCTACCTGCAGGAGCCATAGGTCTGAAGGTAGCAGTTCATCAGGTTTTCGACGGTTGGTCCCGTGCGCAGGGAGTAGAATCGATGAGTTCCAGCAGACTCTTTTCGGAATCAATTCAGTCACACTTCACTAAAAAGTACACTGCGCTTGTGTCCCTTCACGCTGTAATTATCAAGGAGGTAGTTACATTATCGACTGCACATATGTAACAGGCCGAGCTAAATATGGAAGAGAAAGCCCCCAGAAGGGCATTTTTGCGAAGTCCGTTTCTGACAACCTAGTCTCAACCTGGACTAGCTAAGTCGGTTTTGACATCTTCTTTCGCCCCGAGTGCTAACAGGACTCTGTTCAAGTCATCCAGAAGTTGGTTTCAGCTTTTCGTAACCTCACCTGTCCTACCCAGTGCCCAGATAGTACAAGGAAAGCAGTGGTTTTCAGGTCCAATAATACCAAACTCTGCGTGGTCGACGGATATGACCATAGCTGAGATCATGGAAACCGCGAGCTACAGTTAGAGATTGCGCTTGTGGCTTTCTCTCCGCAACGCCCATTCAGGCTGCCACACCTGTAGTAAAACGCGCGGATGCCACTTCCACAGACGAGCGTCCAACGACCTACCCTCCAATTACAAGCGCATGTACTGAGGAAGCTGAGGTTGCCCAAACTCCGTCCTTCCTGCTACCCACCTGTTAGTCCCAGACGTCTAGTGGTTGTTCGGGCAACGCCTAGCCTAACTGCAACTTCTGCCGTTAGATTGGATCTAGAACAGCCGCGCGTGTAATGCAGCAAACATCTACAAAATCTGCACCTGCTGAGCAATCGATTCCGATCCGGAAAGGGCAGGTTTCCTACTAGTAGGGTGCTAAGCTATAGGAAGATTATCATAAACTGAATAGAACAAAATGACAACAAACTTCGATATTGCATCAATCAAATATACAATTCCGGGAATCAACGGTCCACGTGAATATAGTCAAATGCTACAGCAGCTTAACGGCGGAGGATCAAGCGCAAATGAAGCCAGGGTACACACGAACAAAGGCCCAGCTCCAGGGAGTAGGGAAGAAAAACTATGAGAGACCAAGTTTCCACAAGTGAATGATGACGTGACTCAATAATGCACCAAGATTAACGTTCGTCTGAATTTGGAATGAACGTGCCACTCTTTGCAAGGAAAGCTCGCAGTCCGTACCAAGATTTCGAACGTACGAAGAGAAAGGACCAGCGAGAAAGGAATAAATTAAGGCAGGGAAGGTCGATCACCGATTTCCCATCAAACACTCGACGTTTGTCACCCTACATAGGCAGCTAAGTTAACACCACCATCAAGTCTACTAGAAGACTGCACAAAATTCTTCCTTCCAAAGATCCAGAACGGAAGGAGCCTCCTAGAGCCAAGTACCAGGAGTCAAATAAGGTTACTCTGAGTAGCTCCGTTAGATTTCACTATTAGTGATTTCACAAAACTACCTCCAAAGCCTTGTCAACAAGAGACAAAGGGGTCAAATTTTCCGTGAGTAAAAACTTCCAAACACCCCCCAAGAACTTGGAACTGACAAGGATATAGAAGCCGCCCCTAGGATAACTGACAAGCGCACCGGCGACGATGTCACACCAGCAGCCGTAAAAGAGGACCATCATGCTTACTCGGCAGTAGAAACCGAGTTGAAGCTCAGCGCCCTTCTCGTTCCCCCCCTTCAACTTTAGATTTGATCTCTCAGGTACTCTCTCTCTCTCTCACGTATCAGATGGCACTGTGAAGCTGGACGGTCACAGCATATCAACCGCTAACTCACTACTTGACCCAGGTTCACGCTATTCAAACTCATTCAACTTCGCAGATATATATATATATTTCCCAGTCGCTAAAACCAGACGGACGATAGGTTACATTACTCACTCTTCCTACCTGCTGCACGACTACACCTTTATAAGCTATGTGCACGACCCCAGTTTGAGTGCTGCACGTTCATATATTGACACCTGCACAAGTCTGATAGGCTAACTCTGGAAAGCCTCCAATGTGCATTCACGAAAAGCTTATTGAGTTATCCATCTTCTCTGAGCTACAGAGAACACTGCCGGACGCTAGCACTCGATCCTCCCTGGTTACGGCGACTAAAGCTCAACATTTCGCTCATGTATGATTTGGTCTATGGCAGTAAATTCACCGTCAGCTTTGCGACTATCTTACAACACAGGCCGAAATATATAACCCCAGAAACAAGAACTTCACCTTGGCAGCTCTTAAATCCCGGAAGAACCTGCGTTCAAATTTTTCCTAGTATAATATTCCCACATTTGGAACAAACTCCCGTATGCAATTATATCCAATAAGAATATACAACAATTCAAACGACACCTGGAAAATTTCCTAACAATGGCGAACGTCATGTCCATTTTCAAGCTCCATTTTTCTGAGAAGATTATCTTTGAAAACGGACCTAATAACATCTGACGAAAAACCCTCTGTGTTGCGTGATGTTGAGTCGGGCACCCCTGGAACCGACCAAAACTACCGCTTTCAGAAGAGATGTTTTACTTTTTGGCTTGTCAGCGAACATGAAATCATGTCTATAGTCAACACGTATAGGTGTCAATATACACGCCCGTTAGTAACAACCCAATCATCCTGATGCACACATACCCCATACTTGTTGATATCATGTGTGTCCGATTCGTGAACCACCATGCAAAAACAGAGCGTGCTAAAAATCCTTGGGGAATAACTCAACCTGTTCGTCTCATGATTGCATAATAACCTCAAGTCGCAAATCTTCATTTTTTCCTCCCCTGATACACCACCCGGCAACCTCTCGGTATTGTCAAACATTATTCTCATTCTATACACCGGCCGTACAAGGATACTTGACATTGAAATTCGTCAATAATCGTACACTAGGAGTAGCTGATAATCGATCTCCGCATTATTCAATAACCTCTGTTCGCATGTGGTATATATATAATCAATTAACACAATATTATTATCGTCACATAGAAGGTAATGCCGTTGTTTGTCATAGCTCACATAGCCAATTTCACGTTCTCCCGTTTATCGAATGATTCCCCTCTCCATTCTTGGTTTCACCGATATACCCCGCGCAAGAAAACATCTCACCCCGCCCGGACATTTAAAATTCCGCTATGGTAGGGCACATCGCGAGCTCCTTGAAATTCTTAGGAACCTGGGCAAAGAATGACGACTCGTCGAGAGGTCCATGCGTTCCGCGCGAAAGCATATGTGTCTCCAACTCGTCCACATCATGGAAAATTTTCTGCACATTTTTTCGGGATTATCTACATGGAATAATGGTGAAATTCTTTGCCAATACAACTTCGCCATCCTCCAACTACTGTTTTTTGGCACGACCTTGAGCATCAGGCCAGCAATCACCTTGTGGAGTCCAAATTGATGTAACAAATCATTTATTTTGTCGAATTATGCAGGTCCCAAGTACTATCGTCTCAAAACTGCGAAGCTCGACGTCTTCTGCCTAATCTTGAATTTTCCCTCCATATGATGTCCGTTTTTGTCTGTTTTGTTGCTCTACTCACATAGCTGACTCGTTGTACAATTTTCAAATTTGCTGCTCAAATGTGTATATGCCTAAAACTCTGTGCGTTGATCACGTCCTCCTAAGCGTGTTCCTTACAAATGCTTCGAGTATTATATCAATATTATTATCACCTTTCTTTCTTTTTGGAAAATCAATCGTTGAAACGGCTTTCGTGTGTGTACATACGAACTCTTCGTGTCTGATTATTAAATCACCGGAAACCGGACAGTTTGTTCATGTCACCCAACCACATGTGTTCGAATAAGGGAGACTGGTCTTACAGGTGACATCCGCGACAGTGAACTGAGTGTCCTCGAGTACTCGGTTTACTGGGCTGGCGGAGCCCAAGTGAGAGCCTCTGCGTCTTCCCTTCAGCAGTGTCTCCCGGCACCCACGTTTGTCAGTGGACTTCAGTACTTCGATAACCGCGGAGCATTGCGTGGCCAAGATTCACTACTAGCGGGGTATTTATCCTTCTCCATCATCCAACGTTTCCGAAGACGACGCCCTTCTCGTTAACCTGGACGACTTCCTACGTCTACCGTGTCTTATTCGTTCACATATTGTGGGTGACTCTAATGTATCCAAAGTAAGCTGGGCTTCGGTGTCCCATTGGAACTGCGGAAGCAGATTCTTGACTTCCTTATCGATGCTGACGCGGCGAAAAGCATGAACACAGCATGTCGTCGTCCTGACGCGGCATCTCTCTGGTCAGATCCCCTCTCTGCATGACTTTCTCTTCACTAATGTGATCCATCTGGCAGGCAGGGTAATCACCGAGCCCCCACTTGGACACTGACCACTATTTGTTCACCTGTGCCCTTACCCGTTACTTTTTAAAACAACTAGCAACAGAGTTCACAGGTCAAAATTGTAATCAAGCTGGCTGTGGCGCCCTGAGAAGTTATTCGAGGTAACTTCTTCTTGGACATGATTTTTTAGACCCAACTATCGTGCGTTTCAAATTAAGTTTCAGAACACGAAAGATTCACTCTCACCGCATCTACTGTGTACTTTTTATTATCGGTCACCTCCTCCACACAAAATACTTCGGCCCTCTGGTAGCCATACGCATTTATCCACGTCTATTCACGGAGCATGGGCTCGCGGAAAATCCGGAGGACTCAGGTGGTTTTTACGCTGTTCTTAATAGGTGTAGACAGGCAATCCGCGAACATTAGCCCCGTAAGAAATTCCCTCACAAACAAAACGACTCAGTCGATGCATATGCGCGAATGGAACGATGACCCTTCATCTGTTTCTCTGCGACTGCCCGATGGTAACACTTCTCCGGACCCATTGGTTGTGGCCGAGTTATTCAAGGAGTGCCGTTCAGCGGTCTAGAACATTGCATCGCAAAACTGACAGCCTAATCTTTCACTGGTGAGCATTCAGCAATCATTCTCTGCGGCTGAGTTTTCTGCACTAAATGTTGGTCTTTCATGCAGGGCTGACTTGTACAGTGTGGTGGATATTTACAAGATCCACCCCAGGATTCCAACAGAAGCAGAGGCTAATCTGGCAGGACCTCTTTGTAAGCTGCTTTATTCAGCGCCTCGGGCCGGTATCCTCCCTAGAGTGTGAGGCGAGCCGACGATCACATCTATCTTCGGAGCAAATTACCAGCAGCTTTCGGTCGGTCACCGTCCGAACAGTCTTACTGAAACCTGCGAAAGATAATGTGCGCCACCTTGGGGCACTTTCTGCAAAACATGTCCCCTCTCCATGCAGCATAGCCTTCTTCTCAACCGGTCGTGCTAAAAATGTGCTGATCTTCCTGGACAGTCCGACTGTGACCAACGACAATGACCTAAGACGTTATCACCTCTGACTTAGCCGCCGTCTTTGACCGTGTCCCACTTGGCCTCAGACATAAGCTGAAGACGTATGGTATTCAAGAAGAGGTTCTTCGGTGGATCGCCTCTTTTCTTGATAATGAACTTTTTAGAGTTGAGACCAGACCTGATCTTTCACCTCCCTATTCGATCTCTGTGATAGTTCCTCAAGGCTGGGTGATCGGTTTTCCTTTTTTCCCTATAGACATAAACGACCTTTCAGACATTGCTTCCAGCAATCCCCTTCCGTACTCCGACGACCTGAAGATCCGGACTGCTGCTGACCCCAGTGCACCACTAATTGATCTTGACGCGATTGAGCCCTCATCGGACGACTGAAGCCTTCCAGCAATCACGGGCAAATGTGCACATATATGGCCTGGTGTGAATTTCAGCAATGCCTGCGTGACCCATATTGTGTTCAGCACAGGAGGCATCATGGAATTCAGTCCGAAGAAGGATCTGGACATGTGGTTGTCGTCTAGCTTATAATTCGCGTTTCACCACAAGGTGGCGGGACAGAGGGAGTTGCCGCTCCTAGGATGATGGAGCGCATTTTTTTCTTTTAGACAAGAAAGCGGTGCAAACGCTTTACAGGGTTTATACATGATCACTGCTTAAGTAAGTTAATCAGGTCGTGTATGTCGATCTGAAAAGCAACATGCTGATTGTTGAGGATGTACGGCGCTTGGTCGCCAAAATAGTCATTCGCCTGGGAAATATCACGTACGATTCTTGACTTGAACTTCTTTATTCGCTTCCACTTGGAATTAGACGAGTCTGTGGTGGGTCGGTTCTCACAAGCCTCTTGAATGATATAAGTCTCGATAGATGGTTCGTTATCATAGCGACTTACGGTGGCCTGCGGCAGCATTCCAGAAAGCTTCACAAACACAATTCCCAGACCTTACTTAGCTGCATTCATTTTTGCCGGACTAGCAACCAGGAGGACAGCCTTCTTTCTCAGGTTGTTGGCTGCATACCTACAGTTGCTTTCAAAGCAGTGATGAACTGTTATTTGCTCAGAGTGAATTGATGATCTTACTCTTTTCCAGGTATTCAGTGCAATCCCGAAGAGTAGGGCTAGACTCCTTTTACGATGCTTGTAATTTAGGTCATCTCCTGAACACCGAAGAAAACAAGCCGACTGAGTCCGTGTAGTTTGGAAGCCTTGAAATGAACCCGTGTATCAGTGGGAAATAGTTGAAACACCATGGCAATTTCACAGTTGGTTTAGTATTACCATCATTAATATTCTGATGGAACATTCTCTCTTCTTCTACGGTGTGCCTTTTTTTACAGTATTTTGTGCTTCATAATTTTTCGCTGTTCTCCGCTGTTTCCGCCTTCCTCCAATTCACGTGCACATCCCACTTTCAAACCAAGTTAATCGATCGACCCGGCAATCAACAATAGAAACAATTCACCTCCAGCATCGCAGGCCGGGCGTTGTCTCTACGTTCCGTGCCGCCTGAATACAGGTTTCGGGAGAGTTGATGACCAACAAAACCGACCGTCTATTGTGAAAACCTTTCCTTGGAGCAACGCTGCGAACCGTATCCTTTGGACAACTCATTAACTGTAGTAGAACTTTAAATCAACGCACCTCCACGAACTGTTGTGAGCCGGTTCCTTTTACTTACATCACATTTCGTCTCCGTGCTCATACTCGACTTTTCTATGGTGCTTACATTCCCTACACCAGTGTGAGTGGTATGCATACGCGTTTGCTTGTGTTCTATGTGGTAAGAAGACTGCCTGAGCCTTCGATAGTTGAGGCCGCCTTTGCACGTTTTCCTTTTTGTTCCATTTCTTTCACCTTCCCATTGGTTGCGCAAGTGACAGATAGTCTTCGCATAATCTCCTTTCATTGTGCACGTATTCTTTTTTGGGAACAAAAATTTTGACCTGAATATCAACTGTCACCTAGCCGGTGTTATCGCCCTATTACGCCCAAAAATGAGTATCCGAAGTCACACGTGTCTTTACAAAACCAAGAAACAGGTCACTCACAGGGCAGGAACTCCCTGAATCTGCGACATATCTAATGAAACTATTGAGGGAACACGGAGGTTTCTTCCGGGGGCTTAAATGCGACCAAACAGTGAAATGGTCACAATGCCAGCTCGTCGGAGCTGAATGGCATGTTGGCCAGTGTGGGCAGCCTTCTCAATAACAGAGAACAGCCGAAAACATCGATTCACTGTGCAGACATTTGCTTGCTCATAGAGGCGTGGCTGAAAGAAGGGATAGATTTAGAAGATTGGGAGCCTGAGGTTCAATAGTATCACAGCGACCGGGGAATCGTCACTCTAGGCAGTTGCTTTTTGCTGACCAGTTCTACAAAACAGCCGTCCGTGATCTAAAACTGCAGTTGCATAGGTATTCAAACCACTGCCAGCCTTTTTCATGTCATCCTTTATTGGTGGTCGTAGGGTGTATCGAATTCCGGGTGCGATACGAGAGAAAAAAGGAGCAACGCTGAAATAATTCCAGACCGCTTGTCAAACGAGCTATCACCTGCCCTATCTAGGTGATTTTAATGGTGGTTATCGGGATCTGTCAGTGGTAGAGGCTTTTCATTGCAAATTGTTTAAATTTGTCTACAGTTCCACACTAATGCATGTTATTGTTGCTACGAGATTTCGATATAGTCAGATAGCATCAACGCTAGACCGAGTTATAACTCCTCACAACAGCAAACGCATAAACATACTGCCTGACGGAAAACTCGGAGAAAGTAATCAACGGACGATTCATTTCTTGCTCAAAAGTTCTGTCAGCAATCGGGCAGGAAAAGGGCGACGTTTCGCTGTCACACTGATAATGAAAGCTGAGAGAATGATCTGGAAACTATCATTTTTCATAGGGGACGTCGACAGGTGACAAACTAACTAGGTTGACAACATTCAGGTTCTTACAGTCAAGAAAGTCCACCGGAAACAATTATGAGGGGAGGGTCGGAAGCCATAGATTCGCCTCAGGGTCAGGAGGGCGTTCCGACGCAAGCGTATAGTTTAGGAAGCATATACTGGGCCAAAGGTGTTTAAGAGCTTCACGATACACACAAGAGCTCAAAAAGAAGCAATTGCAGTGTCAAAGAGTGCTGGTCTGGTATGTGAGCTCAAGTTGGCGTGTGGTTTTAAACAGAACCCCGGGGGCTTTACGTTTCACTCTAATCCAGGTATTCCAGGAAAGAGGCCTGAGACGACACTTTCTATAACGTAGAGACTATATCGACTGAAAAGCGCGTGGTATGTGCACTCATGAAGCAGTTTTCAAAGCGTCCTTTGCTCATACAATCGAGTACCTAAACGTCGCTTTTAAACAATGGACGCGGCCATGCTGGTTGAGGACGTTGTGTCCCACAAAGTGAAAGCAGCGGCATCCCACCTAAACAGCACAAAGTCTGCACGGCTGGAAAACACCCGCCCGGCCATTCTAAAGTCCATGATCAAAATGATGGCGTTAACCTTTGCTGAAATGTTCACCCTCATATTGGAAATAGGAGCAGTCTTGACGAATGGGGAAAAAGCCATTATAATTCCCATTGACAAAGACAGCGATTGATCAGCTGGCGAAAATTACCTATAAGTAAGTGCGACTATTGTCGCCTGCAGAAATTTCTGAACGTGTATAACTATTTAGCGTCTGCGGATTCTGCTGCCGAAAATCTCTTCATTGTTCCTCAACACGGTTTTCTATGCGGTGAGTCCTGTCTTACCGAGCAGTCGACGTTTCTACACTACCACGGAGAAGCTGCAAAGAATGAAAGTGATGGTGTGCTAACTAGATTTTCGAAAATCCATCGATTCTGCTAACCACAAGCTATCAGGCTGGCAGCTATGAAGATCTGGAACATTTCCTACAACCTGTAGGTGGATTCAGACGATTTTAGGAGGGCGATGGCGTGGAATGAGATTCATGGGAATTAGTGTCCGGCGAAGGTTCTCTGCTAAGTGCAGTACCCAAGGGATTAAACTCTCGCCCTTCTGCTCTTTCCGGTGCGCACGAATGAACTGACCGAAAAGCTACTCGCACATATTACCTTTTTACGGATGACGTAAAGCTGGTTAAAAGTGTGTCGAAATCGAATGCAATCTATAAAGACAATTTAAAAGTCTGCCGATGGACACTGACGTGAAATTTATTGCTGAATGTCTTAGAAGCCACAAGCTCGCTAATGCACTTCAGTTGTTACACGGTTGAATAAAGGATGTGCGTAGGCAGGCAATCGTAGTGGCAACGAAACTGCAAACGAAAGACCTGGGTAGTGAGGACACTATTATGTTGCAGAAATCGTAAAATCGACGATCGTCAACCCATGTCCAGCGGTGTTTATCATTGTACCCAGCCGATGGGATAACGAAGTCTGACAGCAGTGTCATGTTATCAAACCTGGTGGATCAAAATCACGCCGTCAACCTAACGGACGCAGTTCGTCCAATCTACCAAATTAAAGCCATCCAGTCAAGAGCGTTGAGGAGTAGGAACCTGTCTGCAGCGGAGGCAAATGGTATTCGTATGTACAACCCACCCCTATATGCCCAGAAACGTTTTTTTCAGGCTTTGGATCCGCCTTGGTCAACCCTTCACCCTGTTAGCCTGTCAGGACCCATTGTTCAAGTGCGTACTTGATTGCAGTGTAATACTGCACTCACCGACCTCATTAGCCACCCGTGCCCCCTTTACTTCCTTAACGATCCTCCCGTAAAATGTGTGATATAGATGTGATGTATTCAGCCTGATGATGAATAACTGAAAACGAGCTTGTTCGCTACACACCATTATGCGAGACCAATATTGGTCATCGGATTCAACCTGTTCGCCGGCCGGGTGGTTAACTCATGGAACACACCGCCCGCAAAGATGATGGAGGCCTCAAGTGTAGATGTAGTCAACGGAGAGCTAAACGGTTGCACTGAAATATGAAAATAGCGGACAAATTACTGTTCGATATGGTGCTGACCACCAGAGGAACTAAG
>QNGE01006532.1:0-13039 GCA_008508345.1 Paragonimus westermani
TGTAGTGTTTCGAAGATTCCAAGTCAACAGGTACACCAATGTGGATTTCGGAAGAGACCCCCATCGCGAAGTGACTGCACATATTCCGTATTACCTGAGTAGTACCACACGAAACTTCACTTCTTAATTCTAGTATTCCACCATATAATATCATTTACATTCAGCCATTTTCAATTGAACGTGAATTTGAGTATGCAACAGTGCAAAATAGCCTTGGCGAGTTTGGGGTCAAATGACCGATTTCAATACAACGTCCGTGCTGTTTGCACATGCATCTTGCATCTACGTTCTTCTCACAGTGAATTGGTCATTTGCGCTTTGGGACCTGCTTTTAGCTGGCATATAGTTTGCCAACATTTGCACACGTTGATGACGTGATATTTTTGTCGTCAATCTCAAGGCTGGGCAGTAAACAGCACACATCATGAACAACATCAATTATTTTATCACTTACACAGACTATGTTTAACATAATGTGAAACACAAATCTACTCTGACAGTTTTGTGACATTCAATTGGGAAATGTAAAACGGAAGATCATAGAGAATGCAAAGCCTACGAAGTTGACGACTATATATTCAACTATGTGAACGTAATATTGTTCACATATCAATCCTCCGCACCTTTATCTGATGCTACCATCAATCAATTAGGTTGACCGTTGAGTAAATGAGTGCAACAACCGTGACTGGCATTTAAGCCAGAAGTCGCGCGACGCATTCATACTGTTGTCTGCATACGCAATGATGTTCGACTTGAAAAACTACTTTATTAAACTAGTTCGATCTGTAGATAAAAAGACCTGATTGATCAAATAGTTAACAGCAGTTCAGAACAAAAGTGTCAGCTGCAATTTTGTAAGAAAACAGAGGTTATAATTTCACACAACCAAGTCTGATGTCGTCATACGGAAAAGGGCAATGGTGCATTTAAGCGTCATTAACTAAGGCTAACATTGGTCAGATGGAGGGAATGTGGTAAAATACATAATCTATAAACTGAGTCTTGCAATATCCCGTGTGAACATTTGTTGGTTATGAATCCACCCATCACTTAACTAATGATGGACCCGGCGAATCTCTTACGGTTGTTTTTGCGGTACTGCGACTTCCCGTTTCGAATTGTGGCCATAAGCTGTGTTGTTTTCTGAATCGGGGGCCTAAGTGAAAAATACAGTACTGAGCGCGATAATCACACAATGGATAAATTCATATTTTCAATCTTACAATTCGGTCCGACCTTATCAATTGCGAACCCTCAAGCCTGAGAGAGCTGTGGGTCTGAATTGGCATTTGTTGTTCTATTGCAATGTACATTTCTCCAGTTTTCTTCTGATTCAATTATCACGAACAGACTTTGACTCCAATCGTTTCTCAACTGCTTACAAGTAACACTGTAGTAAACTGGATGCTAATATCACAACGCTGTATCAAGAAGGCATCACAGAAAGTTACTTCTGTACTGCGGAACATCATGTAAGTTCACGATTTTTACTCAGGTTCCACAAATGTGGTCCGGTTTCTTATTGCACCTGCAGAATTTGGCTACATTTCAACACCACAAAAGTGCAACCTTACATTTAGTTTTCACATCGGGATTTTACACACCTGTGAAACATGTATATAGAAACCTTCCGCTGGAATCCCTAACAAGAGCCAATTTTTACCGTTCCAGCAATCTGGGTAATGTGTGCACAATGATGCACATGAATGAACTGGTGTTGCTTCTGCAGCAGTTCCGTGATAGTGCAGCTGGCCAAATGTTAGACAGTGGTGTGGGTGTGTGATAGGAATACAATTAACTGTTCCAAGCGAGTTGTTTCCAATGGGAGCTTCATAGAAAGGACGAGTGTGTATGTTATATGCAGCTAACGGCTATATTTTATCTGGACCACATTCAAAAAATTTATCAGGTGACACGAAATTTGTGGGTAGATATTGTGCTTGATAGTGTAAGGTAGCTGCCCAAACCATTTTCAACATACTGAATATTGCTACTGATTCGGATTTCATTCGGTAGTTTATAACAAATAGGAATATCTTACAAAAAAAGAAGTTTGCGAGTATCTTTTTCTGAGCTAGCAATGTCGGCAAGATGGAGCCCTTATTCCCTACACCACATTGGGAGCTGTGCTGTAGGTAGACGTTAAACGTTGTATTGAGGGTGTCCAAATATATGGGTTTATGTGGAAGCGTAAGGTTCAAATTTGATCTTTGTAACTAAATCACATCAATACTGATTGGCCTGCACGAACAGAACGTGAGAGGACAGAGAATGACCACGAGTTTGGGAATAAAATAATATGCGTCTTTCATCAATATCACCATAGGCGGGATGTTTAGATAGGTGTGTAACGAAGTACAAGTTTAGAAAACTTAACAGAGTTTACCCAACAAAACTCAAGCTTGCAACACCCAGTACAAATTTACACACATGTTCTGATGCGTAGAACGTTTTTGTTAGTGCTAGGATTATTACTAGAGAGTTGTTGTGTCGATCAATTAGGATTTCAGAACTCCAGATACAAGGCCACATCAGCACCTGATCGCTATTCAAGCCTGCTAACTTGTGTGTTAGGTTACCTAGAAACATTTGGAGCAAACGGTTCTCGCACACACGTTGCAGACGTTTTGCATTGACGTCCAGTGGCAAACTGCAGTACGCGCTCACAGTTCTTGTGCAGCATCACACCTTCGCTCCATGTGAACCGACTCACCACGCACATACGAGTCGATGCTGTCCGGACACCGTGAAGCTCAAACCACTGTTCAAGCCCCTAGTAAAAATATCTGGAGCGCAAACGTGCAGGCGGTGATGATTGACGACACACTTGCTGACAATTGTCATTGTGCTGTTTCAACGTTAAACACGAACTAACGTATCTTAGCCGCAAAAGTCAATGGCGTTTCGCAGGCATAACAATTTGTTTGCCCCCATTTTTGATCGAAAGTCATCATGCGATAACAAAGCTAATTGTGCACATACGTGGCATGTGTGGTTCATGATTGAACAGGTGTGTATGCATATTATCACATAACGATTTTGCGTTCACTGGGGAAAATCCTTAGAGAAAATTACTTCGCAAGAAACAGCCGCTGCTACCGGGAACGCGCAGGCGGCGCGAACTCTGACGTCTGTGAAGCAATCTATGTAGCCAATAGTGAGTCATACATAAATTCTATTATCAGAAGATTTGGTTGGACATCTCAAATCACACATCAGCTAGCTATTCGAGCAGACAGCACTGCTTTCAGGCATCCTCGTGTTTAGTAGTTTGGCGATGTAAGTCAGCTGGTCGAAACAGACTGTTTACTTGAGATCGAGTCCGTGGAACGGGGCACGATATGCGGCCTAACGGAACCGCCTACGACCACCTGCTGAGTGAAGCTGAATCCCAATCAAAACTTGTTTCCATGCCCCGCAAACTCTTGGTCACAAACCGTAACACGCAGATAGAATACGTTAGGAACATTTTCCGTGTTTGCTAGGCCATGTCTGGAACACTCACGGCTGCAAGCGCACACAGATGCCTCGGCATCGCCAGTCATACAGAAAAAGTAAACTTCATGCCTCCCTAATCGTAAGGGAGGCAACTAGTTCTGATGACAGATTCGTAACCTGGTAGTGTCAGCCTAGCTAACCGGTTGCTGGGGATTGCGTGAAATCATGATCGAAATTTGGGCGTTCCAAACTAAGGACGTACATGGGGCACGGGTTACATATTCAGAAAAACTAATCCACAGAACCGCGAACGAAAACTCTCATCTGCGTACGACAGTCGTCTCAGAACGTCACGGTTGCCACGGACGCCAATTTTTCTTTCCTCTATGTGGCAAGAACCAGTTCATGAGATGCTGCACTGCAATATTCTTCATTGTGTTTTTCCCGCTGCCATTTCGATGCTCAAGTCCGCGCACCTGCCTCAAAACTGAATAGCAGTTGTGTGAATAGTGAAGTGCGACCGTGGATCCTCACTACAGCCCTCCTACTTAAGGACTGCTCCAGTTGAAACAAGAGCTGTTCAGGTTCCCTTCGTTCTCACGACGATTTGCGTGAAGGCCCAGGTGCTCTTGACATACCTGGTGCGCATCCTTTTCTGTTGCATCCAGACTCCGTCGGTTCCTGCACTTAATTTTCGAACCAACGTCAAACACAGCCCATCGACCCGACAAACGTGCCAACTGACTGCTTCTTGAAAACTTCCAGTGCGTTTGTCTACTTTTGGGTGGCCGTCTACCAGCTTCTAATTCTGTCCGTAAAGTGATTTTAAGCTGATATCTCTATTGCGCCTTCTTCATGTAAACGGAGTCGACGGTGTACTGCCGTTGTGTCATTCACAACAAATGAAGTCGACGCTGTTTTCACAATTTCGGTGAGCAATCTGCTAGTGTATTCCGTCCCTCTGTGAACAACAGCGGCACAAGGATCTTCTTGCAAACGGTTTCAGGTTGATTTTGAGATTTACCAGTTTACTGAGTTCAAAGTAAAGTCAGACTTCCCGATGAGAAAATTTCCCTAGATTTCATGTAACCGAAACTTCACTTCGACACTAACGTATCACGGCAGTTCACCACTTAATATGTTATCTGTTAGTTGAACATTGCCACGAAGTCTTACTGTATCCACTCGAATACGTATTTTGCTGTGGCACCAATTGTAGACTTCAGTAGGACCCTAGCTTCATATATGGCACAAGGAATATTTTTCAGTTATCGACGTCTTAATGAGCAAGAGTTTAACGTTTGCCAAAATGTCAACCAGTTCCATTGTAAATCGCACCCTTACCTTAGTTCTAAGAATGTACAGAAGAAAATTCTTTTTTTCATCGCAAAAGTTATAACCATCGTTAACACAATTGCATACCGCCTTCAGATGGACTTGCGTGTATAAACCCACGAGAGCCAGTCTCCAAAATACGAAAAGATTATACGTCACTCTTTGGTCCGAAGTGTATATTAAATTACGACGGTACCGATCAGGTTTAACTTAACACACAGTTTCAGACTTACAATTTGCCACAAAAATTCCTACTCGGAAGTGCGGCATAGACCAACGTCATAGAAAAATATTCTCCATCAGTGTACTTGTATTTTGTTGATCATAAGCATTTGCTATGTTAAAAGGATGTAGCTTAACGATGCATGCAGAATAATTGAAAATGGGTTTACTACATCGACAGGCCATGATGTTCCATTGAAATCCGAAAGTGTGGACATTGAGAAATTAAATTCCCTTGGCTTGTTCTTGTCCAGGTCGTCAGAGCTTTGTGATGACAGTGTGTTCTGCTGATAACTGTTTTGTATTCCAGGTGAAGAACTCATTCGGGTGCCGATTACTGATAAGTAACGGCAATTAAATGTGTTCACTTAGTTCGTTAGAATTCACTACCACTGGCCTGAACTAAATATATCATTTAACCAAGTAATTGTTTAATTTCTAATAAATTTACCACCCCGAATTATTCTAACGTTCTATAACACGAGCAAGTTGTATGCTGAAACCCAGATGTAACGTAAAACCAATGGTTGGAAAATATGCATACAGAGTCCAGTGCGAATGAAGCCAAACATTTGGGCGTTGTGTTTAACATGTTATTGATAAGCAGACTGAGAATGACACAACGTAAGAAGCAAATTTGAATACTCTTCTTCTCAATCACCTCGGGCGGCTCTCCTCAGGCGTGTTGCAGTCGAGATTTCATCAACAAAGGCAAAGGTCACGTGGGATTTGCCGTGGTTAGCTCAATTTGTGCTGCATCTGACCTAATTGGTCTAATCCTTTGCCCATTAAGTGGGGTTGAGACACATGTAGATAAGACGCGTCCGTGTCTGGTGCTCTGTGTGAATGGTACTGTGCTACAATAGTGCAATGTATATTACAATGTTGCAACACATTCATACAAGTACACAACATACATTGAGACAATGTTTCTGGCCACAATAGGCCGTCAGGGGTCCGAAGGGATGGCAAGAAGAGGCACCAGCGACCAACAGGGATGGCGAACCGACCAAATGTGATCAGATCGGTCGGGGGTGTGTCCAAATACCCGGCCTTCTGGTACTTGTGTTGACAACATAAGCTAACCAGTGTAGACTGTAATCGTTCAACGTCTGTCGGAGATGACGGCTGAAAGTCAGACAACTGGAAAATCAAGTTCTCGAACAGTAACCCCAAATCCAACTGCCTGATCTTATCTTTTTGACGCCAAAACCGAGGACCGAGTGACAATACTTCAACCTACTTTCCATTCGGATGCAATGAGGAAATGTTATCAAAATGCCTCTCTGGGTTGACTGGAAATTCAGTGAAAGTCCAGTGCAAATTCAGCTGCTTCATTTGCCACAGGAGCTGGGATGGCTTGCGGTCACCTAGCTCCATTTCAGAAAACGGTTGTTCCAGCTTCCTCTGTTCAGAAACACCGACCCTGCCAAGTGTGTCGTCTTCCAGCCTGTTGTGCGCCTCGTTCTAAGTGGAGCTTCAATGCGTCCGGACGCAGCAGCAGAGAACACTCCTTAATGCGCAAGAATAATGGAACAGCGAACAGGTTAAAGCTCGTGACCATTGAACAGAACACCTGAAAAAGAAAAGAAACATGAAGTGAAGATACTACGAGTTCGTTGGCTAATGACGACGACAAAGGTTGAGGATGGATTGGCTAAGTTGGGCTCATCAACTTGCACGGATCAAGGTCGAGTTACTGAACAGACTAACTGAATGCGATCGTGCCTCGCTAGGCTATCATGGCGGCAAAATGAACGAATACAACAGGATGGTTACAGGGGTACCAGAAAGTTACGGTAATCAAACAGATTGACCCACAGAAGATATCCACAGGTGATAACCTTCTGGAGAGCAAGGACACAACGGAGTTATCGTGAACTGCTGAGGCGCGATCGGAGCTGCGACGATGTTTGCAGTACGACGAAGCTGAGAAGAAAGTGTGAACGATTCGTGTAGTGTCGTCAGGTGAGTGTACAAATCAGAGGAACGCAGACTGGTGTGTGTAACATACAACCAGAATAGCAGACAGAGATTGCGACCGAAGATGTATTACGCAACACGCGGCGATACTAGACTATCAAAAAGGACAGGTGTACAAAAGTATAATGGAGTTACGTTTAAATACAAGTGTTTGTTTGTCTGACTGTCCGTTGGCTCGAGACCCCCGTTTACAGCGTTGATATAGCTTTCTGAAAGGTGGACAAAACAACCGTGTAACGATTAACACTTCGAATTCGCTCCGTGCACCCTAAGTTGTTTCGGTCGCGCGTTGCGGTTTACACAAACTTTAGCATTGTATCTTCAGGCCACTTAGATCAATTTGAACATCAGTCAAAGTTGAGGCAAATGGGTTGTTCTATAATGGCAGTGTCTTGTCTGTAAACAGAAATAAAATAACCATGACCTCAATAATTTGGGTGTAAATATTGGCCTGCCCTCCAAAGTAGTGTTAACTGACTTTTACTTACGCTGTAAACAATTAGCGAGACTGTTATTCCCAACATTTCACTCGTTGTGCGCCGATACCAGCAGGATATCGGCATATTCTGGCAGGCAGTGCTAAATGAGTGCTGTAAGCTGTGGATGTCAAGCGGACTAAAGTCGGCCGGTTACGAATAACGCAACGAGTAGACTGGAATTGTATTGCCGACATGCGAATTCGAAGTGAGATAGAACGGATAACAAGACGAAACGTTAATACTACGGAACGACAAGTCAGCATGCAGCGGAGCCGTACGTTCGTGTGCGCAGGCGACTTGCCGGCAAGCATACCCGTCTAGACAAACTTATGAGCGGGTACAAAAGTTGAGAGCAAAAAGGGTACAAATGGTAATCTTAGCGCTGACACAATGAGCAATGAACAAAGAGGGTCGCTACACTACTGAATTGTCGCGAAATGCATTAACAGCCAGTTGACAGCCTCATATATTCCACTTACCAAAACGAATATATTAAGATCGAGTGAGGTTTTTGCAAAAAATACGTACACGTCATTCGTCAGAGTAGAAGTGACCGCTCCATACTCCCTCGTTGAACACCTGTGATTGCGTTCTATTTTCTCAATCTCATAAACATCCGTTGTGCGGGAAATTTTTCTGCGACAAGCGAACGCACAATACCCTGTCTTGACCGAACGATTTGATAGATTTTCAACTACTAGACGGTTTCCAGCAATCGATGGAGACTTGCGCTAGAGTCTACCAATCGTTCGCCGCATTTTGGAATTTGCCGTCCCCCTTTGCAAACGCCGACTTATCTCAACACTTTTCAGACGCTATCTATATCAGATGGTGGTGAAATCTTTTAGAGGTGCACTTGGATCGCAACCTGCAAGCCGAGCGTTTCTATTCCGACCGTTTATAGCACTTGCGGTCTAACTTTGGTGAGTGCGCAGCCACCGGGGAACAGCATTCTTCCCAAGTAAATGTTCCAACAACAGTCCCTTAAAAAATCAACGCGAAAAACGTGGACTAATCAGCTTCTAAAAGCCCAGTAGGCCATGCGCACGACTTACACAAACGGAAGCTAAATAGGACCAACAGCACAGAAGCACACTCTGTTACACATATCACACTCAAACTGTGCGCGCTTGCTAGTTTCGACTGCACCTTACGAGACTCGTAAATGTACACTCACCAAGGACACGGGAACAGTCCCATTGTCTTTCTCAGGACAAACCGAAATGACCTCACGGCTCCCTTCGCGGTCATCTATAACTTGATTTCCAACCTGAACCATGCTCACGTATTGTTGAAATGCGTACGACTGTTCACTGAGGGCAGACGATGAGGGCTGTTGAATCAACGAAAACATTCGAAGTACGCCTCCTAATAGCTCAGTCTTACGCACGGTCTTGGTTGGATATATAATTATATATACATATATCTTCAAATGGACAGTGGGTAGAAGATTACACGTGTATACATATATATATACGGATATAGAGCGTGATTCTACAATTTCAGTTATAAACAATAACAATATCAGCCAACCCTGCGATATGTCTCATCCTGAATTCCAGCGGAACACCAACTAAACTGTTGACAAGGTCATTTCCTTTCAACAGTGGTTTAGTTAGTGAAGTACCTTGATAGTTACTTGCACAACCGAATGTTACTCTGACTTCTTCTGTCTTATTTGGGTGCGTAACAGCATGACGTGGGATATACCAGGAGCTCTTTCCCTAATAATGCCTTTCGAGTTTCACGGGTTCGGCAAACCCTTTCAACAAATAATCTTCTACGGCGGTAGTATACAACAGATGCATAGCAAGGTCTTTCGTGAACTTCATTCGAATTGGCATCAATCATTTGAGGTCGGAAACTGCCTGCCATTTCTAGGTGTCCTACAAATCGTCGGGAAAATGGCTTGGTTAGAAGAACCGTGTATAAGAAACCCACATGGTCAGGTCAATACCTAAACCTTAGCAGCTTCACACAGATCCAACACAAACGAGCACTAATAAATATTCTTTCCACATGTGCAAGGCGAATCTGTACGCCCGACAGCCTCGCGGATGAACTAGATCTGATTACTCCTGTTCTACAATCAAATTGTTACCCCAGAAGTTTCATAGATAAGCACGGTAGACAGAAATTACCACGGGAAACGACGGTCACTGTAGAGAAGAAGAGAGTCTACATAGAGCGACCGTTTAGGGGTGATTATAGAATGCAACAAACAGCACAGCGATTAGGGAATTCAATTAACCGAACGTTTAATACAGCTGAACTCCGTGCAGTCGCTCGGACTCAGAGGCTACCAGAGCCTTCAGTCAGAAGAAGATCAGCCTATCGGCGACACATCACATTGTGTTCACCAATTTGTATGT
Organism: Paragonimus westermani; assembly: GCA_008508345.1. NCBI lineage: Eukaryota > Metazoa > Platyhelminthes > Trematoda > Plagiorchiida > Troglotrematidae > Paragonimus > Paragonimus westermani. The sequence goes on from QNGE01006532.1 coordinate 9,833, forward strand.
AACTCCGGAGAAAGTTACATGGGCAGAGCAGTGATTTGCTTGAGCTCCAGAATGCAGGAACATTTGCCTAAATGGGCACAGAAGTCCGTGTTACAGGAGAATGGCAAGGTTTCTGCAACGCAGACACGTCTTGACCACCGGTCATGCTACCGAGCCATCTCGTGCAGTAAACATTCTGTTACGTCATACCAACCTGAGATTCTTACGTTTTGCGGAAGCAGTTGCAATCAGTCGACTCAAACCAGCTTCCTCTGTTCAGAAACAACTGTTCGTGAACCTGGCCCTGCCGTGGACCTAATGTCTTATCCTAACTCGCTCATTGATTATCCACCCCCCAAATCGATTGCTTTGAAGAAAAACCTACCCATGTTATTGTAGGTTTGGTACTGGTGAGTCAACACGAAGTGCTTGCATCTACCAGTTTTCATGTTCTCTCTGCTTTGTTCAGATTGCGCATTCATTGGGCAGCGCCGGGTAACCATACTTCCACGGCAAGCTAATTTTGTAATGAAGGCCACGTTTTACAATAGACGATTCCATCTGTTCGAGCGCATGTTCGTCCTCACCAGACATGGCCAGGCGACAACCATTTCGTTTCAAAAATTCCAAGTCGTGCATACTTTTAAGGAAAGCGGAGTCTTCGCTAGGCTTATCAAATATAGTGCTGACACACGAGCTCTTCTGTTTTTCTCCAACATCGCGACCTAGTAACATCCAACAAAACGGAGTGCGTGTCGCGAACGGCTCCGTAGGATTTCCACGCCTTTGTTCGAGTGTCCGGCGTGTCACCGGTACGTTCCTTCCCATATGTACTCCAATTTGGAGACCGCGGTTATCTGGGAAAGTGATATCCTACAGATGCTTCCAACGCGTCAACTGGAGTGAAGTTTCGACCGACAACCATCAAACCACACTTGTTCCTGGACCTACGGTTCAGTGAGGAACGATTGGCCTCGAGACGTAATTCGCATATTCTTCTCTTTGATACCGCCGACAACCGTTCTGCTATGGTCATAGCTCTGAATGGTGAACACTGATTCATGTAATGATTACCGTCACATTCTAAGCAAGATGAAACATAACTCCGTCCTGGTTCTTCCGTCATGTTAGTGGCTAGTGACTCAATACCGTTTCCACGGGCCACGAAGCGTTAGTTTTTATGAACTCTACCGCGTCTTTGGCCTGATTTTACCTCTGCACAATCACACACGAATTCGAACAAGTCTTTGAACGTGGGTTCTCGAGGTGTTCGAAGTATCTCAGGGGCTTTTTTGAACCATTCAAGGTGTAACTCATGGGACCATTTTCTAGGGACGCTGCCACTTTTACGGAGGCATTCAGACTTGCCTCGTACTGAATCTGGTATAGTGTATGTAGGCATGCTTTTATCTGTATTACTAGCTTGTTGGATGCATCCCCATCATTCGTTCTGATGGTCGGTCCGCCAAGCAGCTGATTGATGTGTTCCCACGCTATTATATGCGGGCGACCGAACCTTCTCTTAAAGGTTTTCATCGCATCTGGAATGCTTTCTTCACGTTCCATTATGGCACGACATTCGATAGCTTCTCGTGCTTCGCCATCACAATGATGGATTAGATGAGATGAACTCTCTTCCTCTTCTTGCGCAATGTTCGACACATTGGACGAAAAATGAATGAACGAATGAACAACCGGTACCTCATCGGATTTCCATTGTATCTAACTATGTCCCTTTCAGGAAGGCTTGACAGAGAATTGTAATTTCGGCCAGTCTGATTCTTCCACTTCTATCTGCCAATAGTTTGAGGCTGAATCCGGCGTGCTGAACCTAATGGGACGTCCCGGAACGTCAAACAACTCATCAGTATGAGCAATGGGGACAAATCCTTTATGGCGACACTGTTCAACTTCCTATAGTCAACGCGTAGTCACAAGCTACCGCCTTTCTTTTTCAACAGCACAACACGAGAGGACCATGGTGAGTTTGATAGCTGAATTACATGTTTTTAAAGCATCTCGTTATTCACCTCCGATACTTCATTTTTTGGGCCACTGGGATTCTCCCGTGTGTCGTCTTTCTCTGGAGGGCCTCTCCTGTCTATTTTGTGTTTCAGCACACTCGTTTGCCGCAGGTCGTTTTTACTTCAGGGAAACGCACCAATATGAGGAAGAATTACTTTCGCAACTTAACTGTGCTTTAGTTGTCATCACAACACCCGAAGCCTTAAATAACCCCTGGACTTTTCACCTGACATCTCCTGGTACGCCATACTCAGAGCCGTTTTATTCGTATAATGGTCCCAGAAGTACCGTACATGATGGTATCCAGTGGAGGTTTTACTAAATCAAGGCAACATTAGAGACGCCTCAGAAGGTCAATCCCGACTATACAGCTAACTGGAAGAGTCCTGGTCAACACAATTTGTGTCCCAGTATCCGATTAGGTACAACATTCCTAAGGTAGGTCACCCGAGGTGGTTGAAACGCAGAGTATTAAAACTCGCTCATAACGTTGTGTTACTCTCCATCTGTTCATCTGTTCAGGTACCTTTGTCATGGGTGTAACCGATCCTTGAGCACTCATGGACAAACCATCAGCGGTAGTTAGCATCCAGTCAAATGGCTTTACTTTATGGTAGTCGAGTCCCCTGATTACACGTGATCTAATCACGCTACAGGCTGACCCCCTATCTGACAAACCACTAATAGTGGTGTCCTCAATCTCCAGCTCATCGACAAAAGCCGAAGTTAAGACGGAACTGGGTGCTGATAGAGTGTATATCGTATTGCAACTTCGCTCACCTAAGACCGTCATGCCGCATTCCGCCACCGTACCACTCAGCCACCGTTTCGACATCCACGGAACTTAAATAGGAACATTAAACTAGGTACAGACAGCACCATTGGATATATAAGAGTCAGTGACTTCACCTTGTTTTTCTACATAAATTATCTGGCAGTCACCATCAGGCCTATACATACTTCGACACGTGTCCGCTGGATATTGTATCATGGACTTCGAAATCACTTATTCTAATTCTCGTATCCGCAATTCAGCTACCGCTACCTTCTCGGCTGGAATAATCTCGTCGCCACCATCTTGCAAATAACCCATGTAACATCCGTCGTTATTGCCGTTCATAATGCGTACGCACCTGGTTAAATTATGTTAAATCAGCGGAAGAATCGATATATATATATATATATATATATATATATATATAT
>QNGE01006532.1:13772-30896 GCA_008508345.1 Paragonimus westermani
TTTTCGAAAGAGGCTGGCTGGAAAGTCTATCTGAATGCGAACGCTGCGATCAAATGTGAGTGATGGTCAACTTGAAAATAAACCAAATCCCCGACTACTCATCAGTAATCATTAAGTATTATTCCAGTGACAGCCTCCAAGGAGGCTCAATCGTTTAGGAACCCAGCATGGTCCTTGTCTCTACTTGTGCTCATGAGCCTGAACCACATGTCGGCACGTTTGGATGTGCTAGAGGAATAAACAGCCATCATGCCAGCTCGGGTAGACTGTTCATCAAGGTGGAAGTAAAGAGTGACGCTGTGGGTTTCATGACTAACTCAACATGAGGTCCATATAAGCTAACTACTGATAAGACGCACTATAAAGTGATAGTATACGAAAGAAAGAGGATTAAGCGCTGTAGTAACTTGGATGACGTATTGAGTGGTGATGAGGCTCAACCGGAAAATTAAGTAAATTGACATTTGCCTACGAAGTAATTGTGTAGGTTTGCGATAGTTAAAACTTCACTCCCAGATTCTCTGCGAACTAAAGTGGGTGCTGTCTATCTACGGCAGTTGAACCACACATGCAACCTGGAAACGATACGCCGATTCGTCCCTAGTTTTCATCGAAGTACGACTGGATGGAATAAAGTAGAGAGACGAGAGCATCGAGGCTTGGACGTTGGCGACGATGGGCAAGATGACGTTAGCTCATGAGGCTAACCTCGGCTCCCCTTGAGGCAAAACTGAGCTTTTCAACAGCTTCTATTGCCGCAGATATGCCAGATGACGGATGGGATTTGTTGGCTTCTTTCTCAAAAGTAGGTGTTGCGCGTTCCGTTTTCGAACAATCGGTCACCTGGAATTATCTGGAAGTTTGCATAAAATCTCCTAAACTCTTTAAGTACCATCGGCGATGCGCTGTCAGGCCTCCTCGATTTGAAGCTTTCCATCGGTAACATCACTTCAACAGCATTCGGCTTCTCAATGTGAGCGAAATGTTCACTGTAGAGAAGAGATTTAGCAAAAGTCAATCACATTTTTTCTGCATCAGGCAACAAACTTAACCAGTTCATGGCCTGTCGGATCTGGTGGCAGCCTTTTCACCCAGAATTCCGTTGAGGGCCACATAATTAAGACGATTCACCTGACATCGAACATACGTGAAAATAATTCTGGCAAGTAAGTAAATCACACATCAATGAGCCTCTTCCGAAAATTTTAAACGAAGGGAAAAAGATATCCTCGCATAAATGAAACTCATTCCGTAAGGATGGCAGAAAACAAAACAGAAATTCATGTAGTATAGCGATCGTACTGAACAAAATTCTAGTCGGTTGGAGGAATCACTTATGTAAGCTCACTACATTTGCACAGAAATGATTGCTAACCACTGGTTCTGGGATCGTTACGACGTGGTTTGCTATATAGCACGAGAGAGGACTTAACGATTTAGTGGTCGGATGCAGCAGCTTAGGTGCGTCTGTGGGTTGGGAATACCTGTATGATGCTAAAATCGACTAACTCAAGATATACGACCAAATGCTTGGAAAAGGTCATGGGGCTATGGTGGTCTAGATTATTTCCACGGGTGGTCCTCAATCGATCAGAATAGCCGCAAACAGTGCACGATGATCTGTTGGATTCATCCATGGTAGCTATCCGAGAGTCGTCAACAAACCTGTCCAACGCAATGACAAGCAAGCTGTAACGCAAAAAATGATTACATACAACAACTGAACGGAAGCCAGCGAAGAGTCTTGGTTTACACACTACAGTTAAGCAGCTCGCATAACCATTGAAATAGTTGAGCAAATTTCGCGTGGATGCGCAAAGTGTGCTATTGTTGTCCGTGATACCACCGACACCGTGTGCTATGTTATGTACCGAATGGTCCGTACGCTGATGGGTGAAACTTTCAATTCCAACGAGATTGTTTCTTGGGGATCTTATGTGACTGGTATGCCCGTGAAATAGTCAGGAGTTGACATGCTGCGGTAATGGAATGACGCTGTTGATTTCAAGTATTTGACTGAGCTGGGTGCTGAAGGTTACCAACTGGGATCAAAAATAGTTTCAGTTCACTGGTGTTACGCATTCCGAGTGAAATCTTCTATCCTGTGCGATGTTTTCTAGCATTCTTCTCCCATTTCTGATGAACTCAACTCAATTTCTCTCAACTGTTTTACTAAAGGATGAGAATTGCGGAGAACATCGTGGGCGTGAGCGGTAGGTACTACAGTGTGAAATGATAAACAACGTGCTGCAGACTGTGAGTACATGTATGACCTCCGGGATAACAGAAACAAATATTTTCATGACCAACTTCAGAGGTCGGTGGCTTCCAGACGGAACACATGTGGTTCCGAGGCTCATTGCGAACCAGCAATACGTGGCGCGACTGAAATCGTGAAGTGGCATTTTTCCATCGAGTATCCCTTAAAACCATAACCAATTGCACCATCACAGCAAAAGTCACTGAAGACAGAAACTGGCTGACAATCGTTAGTAAATGACAACCTTTTGCTATACTATGCTACCTGCGCGTACACAGCAGCGTATCTGCCCTTACCAGCTACCCTCCTCTCTATACTGTAGTTATCTCCGCTTTCAAGTAACACCCTACAGGGTCTTCAAACTTTCCGATCGTAATCCACAGGGCTTAGCTCTTTCGCTTGAATCGTTACCATTCGTTGACTAACCAGCGTCATTTGGAACATACTTCGCAGTAACATTCTGATATTTGTTGCCTCAACGGCAAACACTACTGTGGTTGGCGTCCTTCCAAGATCTTCGGTACATGGCATTTGAAGACCTCTCGAGAACATTTGCATATGGTTGTTAACAGCAGAAAGGATGGCGAACAACAAAATAGGGGAACAGTAACTTTTGGAACAACTTGTTCGGCTTTACCGGCACGGCAAAAACAACTTTTGAGAGCTGTCCACTTCCAATACAAGAATCGTTAGAAAATTTTGTCTGCAGAAGTGCCCGAACAATACTAGGAAGTGTAAACCGCACCGTCATTTAGTGACGATCAACGAGTGCACTCCCGTAAAGTTATCAGTCTGTAGTTCTCGAAAAAATGCAGTAGAGTTCAGCCTTTATGTTGTTAGTGTGTTTCCATTAGTGCAGCTCTTGAATACGGCTTGATGTGAATATCGGCTGCGCTTCTGCGAAACGACTAAATTGACCTTTACACCACTTACAGCACCGGAACAAGTGAATGTCGGTCATTTTAACACACCACTCGTTGATGTGATTTCAGAATAATATTCGTCTGTAGGTAGTAAGTCAGCGTAGATGATTCAAACCCTCCAATGCACGTTTTGTCTACAGTCTGTTTAAACCCCGTGTGATGCCCTATCGCATTTCCCAAAGCCAAGGTTCTTTTGCGCTACTGACATCCTGAAAAAGCCTTTTCTACCGTGGTAAGTTCACGCCGAACTCGAATTACACTGACGCAGATGAGGGCCCCGGGTTCAACTCAAAAGTGTGGGCCTTAACTAACCTGGATATCTAAACCCCATTGGTCGATACTGAAGGCTCACCTAGTTTTGTTACTGGGCAAATACCTCAACAATCAAATGAAAAATCATCTTCGCGCTTCACGCGCATCAACAGCAGACACTGTGGTGTTGGTTTATAGGTGCACACAGTTCAGTTCAGTTGTGTGCGCTGAAATACACACAGACTAACGATACCAACTTCTTTGGTGGAAAAATGTTTGCAACATGAAAGCCCAGGTTGACAAAATTCTACTGTTCAGAACCATCATCCACAGTTACGAGCGAACTCATATTCCGCACTATCTGGAACACAGACTCGTGTTTTGGAATAAGGAAACTGAACGACTGTGTATCACAGTAATCATTGTATTGATGACTTATGAATTGACTTCCACAATGTTTGTATGCTCTGCGACAGATTTAGTACCGACCAACTTCACAACGTTCTTTTGTCGTACACTTGATTAGACTGCGGTGAACCTTCTACCCAATGAATCCTGCGGCATGACATCCGATAGTGGTACTCGATTTAGTTTTACATATCTGACTCTGCTAGAGACCTTCTAAGTGTTTAAACTCCCAACCTTGTTTATAGGCTAAAAATGGAGATATGGAAAAGCTGAGCAATTTTATATATCGGATTGTGTGTAGCTGTGCCTTCGATGTTAACGACAAACCTCACACTCTGTATCCCGTGCGCCAACGACAGTGGCTGACAATGAAAGTGACCGGTTCAGCTCATCCTTATCGCACACTGATTTCGCTGCCAACAGCCGCCGTCAGATTCGCTGAGTAAAACGGCATGTACAAAAGTAGTGGCACTACTAGTTTTGACAGACCTAACCGTTGATAGACATCAGATGTTCTCACAGCTTGTCTTTTGAAAGTCATACTCAATATAAAAAAGGGACTCCAAATTTGAAAGTTTTCATATAAACTGTCTTACTGGAATACAAAACATTTAAATAACCTTGGTGCTACTTATTAAACGCTCCATACCAGGAACTGTTGCAGGTATTCGCACACTATCTTAGATGCCACACAGAATATGGAGCTTGTCCTTTCAACATCTTCTACTGTTCAGCTCACTCCGCACAGATATCAGCTGAGATGCCGGTTCGCTAGTTCTTCCAACACGAATCAGAACGGTGTCACAGGGAAAACAAAATAATTCTGACGAGCGCTCACTGCATACTTTACAGCCCACAGACCATAAATTGGCATTTACTCCATCACTACATTAGCAGGGGTGTATTAGCCACCTCAACCACACGTGCTCCTTTCGAACGGCATCGAAAGATCCGGTCAGGTGTGGCAGTTTGTTGATTGTCGTACGAAGAACGATGATCTCGCTGAAACTAAAGTCACAGTGGATACTCAATCAAATTTTGATATTCACGCCACAGATGTATGCAAGTTTCCAGCCAATTGATTCTACAAATTCCGTGATTTAGAGGATTCGTTGAAAAACGGAAAGCTTGGAGTTACAGCGCGCACACACAGTAGACCACCTGTTGAACGGTACAAAACGAACTGGAGCGGTTTATTGATTGGAGATGGTTCAACAAATTAGTGTTCACTCACAATCTGTTACAGAGGAAATCACAATCAAACTGGCACCAACCAGCCATAGACCACTGATTAGCTGCTTTTAAGTGCGAACCTGTTTCAAACAAGCAAATTGCTAAACGCAAGCTCATAGAAAACAGTCGATCAGACGTGAGAACGTTTGCCGCTCAGTAGCAGTCGTGAATACTCTCGTCCCTGTATGGGAATTGCCTGTTTTTCCGAAGAACTGAGAGTGCTTAGTGTCGCTCAGATTTCTGTCCCGATTGTTTCTTGACTTGATAGTTCAATACGCGATATGTGGTCAAAGCACGGAAGAACTGTTACATGCAGTCTCCAGGGCAGCCAATTGAGTGTTATTGCGATCGTTCCGTCTGAGCAGTTGGACGTGACGAACAGCAGCCGGTTGTCAGTGGTTTGGCAAATTTGGGGCAGCAGTCTGATGATTTCACAGTGTTGAGCGGCTTGCCTCAGCTCTCGAGAAAATAACAGTTGGCGACGTTCCAACGTTGTGCAGGAGATGGCGGCAGACATATGCTGATAAATTTGCTTTTGGCGGACGACGGAGACATAATCCCCCTGGTTGGATCAGAAAACTACTGTCTGGAGCAGGCGAGCAACATTTATAAACGTTTCCGTTTCTTTCAAAGGAACCGTCGGTAAGGCGAGCTTATCGAACTGTATGCTAAGGGAATGTAGCAAGTTGTGTAGCATTTTGTACTTTACAGATTCCATTGTTCTGTGCTATTTTCGCCTTCCTAGAACTCATCCGTACACCCATGTTTAAAGCAAGTTAATCGATTGACTCGTTAATCAACGCTACAAAATTTGCCTCCAAGGTCGTGATCCGTGCGTTTGCTTTGCGTTCCGTGTCACTCGAGTACAGGTTTCGGAGAGTTGAAGACAAACTGAACGCACGGAAATTGCACGGCTCGTGACCTTGGAGGTAAATTTTCCGTATTCCATCATTGAGCGAATGAAACAGATTGAATTAAACATGGAATGTACAGGTGGGTTGAGGAAAGGCGGAAAGAGCAAAGAACTATGGAAATTACAAAGTATATATTACAAAGTATAAAAGAAGCTGGCTGGGACTAACAATTTTTGAAAGTGTACGAAAGCATTCTCATACGCAACCGAACGATTCTTGGTGTTCAGGAGGATTGAAGAGGCTGCTGAATGCGGGGCAGTAAACACTTACCACTTGCGAAACAAAGGATCAAGATTCTTAACAGCGACAATGGAATGAACCGAAAACGCAAGTGTTGGGGAAGCAATTATGCGTTGGTGCCAGGCTGCTAAATGCTCCACCCCGAATGGTAAAATGCGAATTGCTGACTTCGAGCGACATGTCGCCCGGATTCATTCGAGACTGTTTTGTAAGAATGTTCAACTGTCTTCCGCATACTGACAGCTGGTGATGAATGAAGAAGCCGGATCTCTGAACACATTTGACACCCTTTCGCGCGATTTCGTTGGACGCGGTTACCTTCCAGATAAGAAGCGTCCGATTAAATTTCCCAGGAACTTCTCAGCGCATATCTGATAAGCATGCTGGGTTATGCCAGCTCATTGCAGGTAACCACAGGCTACAAAAAATGGATAACCAACCAGTATCACAAACGTGCAAGCTGCCACTTGGAAGAGCGTGTTCAGAAAGAACACCATTGCAGGGTACGAAACTGACAAACGCTGCAGGAAAACAGATAATACGTTTGCTCCAATGATTCAGTTCAAAAAACTTGATGGTACATTAATCTATATTTTGCTATGTTGTGTGCGAGTCGATTATTTAAATAATTCAAGGTCATTCTGTGGAATACGTCTGAGTGTGTCTCCGGAGTTTTTCGGCATTACGTGAGATAATTAGCACCGAAAGAATGCTAAGATGAGTCTTCTCTGACAGGGCTTGGTGCATGATTCCAAAATCTTGCCAAAGTTTGAGCAGACACCAGCGCAGGACTTCATCGATTGCCGAAAACCGTCTAAAAGTTGAATATCTCGTAGGTTTTTCGAGCAATGCGAGGTTTCCTGTGTCTATCGGTCGCGAAATAATTCCTCGAATAACAGAAACTTATGGGTTCAAGAAAAAGTACGCAATCTCATGTTAGATGAGAAAATTGAGGGGTGATAATTCTTACTATGACGACTAATGTGTATGCTACGTTTTTCGATGAAGACCTCGCGATTTTATTGTCCTGGCTCTGGCTATTGAAATATATAAAGTTGACAACCTGTTGTAATGGCATTCCTCGGTCCACTCGGGATTTATTCAGGCAACCGGGATATTTAGCCGACGATTTGGAAAGGGTCATAAAATGTACCTGTTCTAAGCACAGCTCATATAATATCGTTGTGATGGATTTATCAACAAGTGTCTATTTCATATATCATCCAGCAATCTGGATAATGCATGCGCATGAATAAACATATCAACGAAGTAATTTTGAGTTGCGAACGGTTTAGTGAGCATGCAGTAATCCAATCGCTAAATGGTTGTATGAATAAGTGATATAACGAACCGTTTCCAGCAAGCTGTTGTAATTCGAGGTACTTCAAGGTTTTATTGGTTTAAGAAACCTTCAGCTTTACAATCATTACAGAATGGAAGTATATAATGTGCGTACAATGAAAAACATAAATGCGTGAGTTTTTATTTTTACAGAAGTTATGCACTGTGTGGGGGTTCGATTTTTGGTTGTGTAGAGAAAAATGAGTCTAGATTAGTTTTGAAAATATTAACGTTTGGTGAGTGATCGACATTTTGGGATAGAGAATTCCACGCGAAACACATGCGGACTGCAAAGAAATACCTCCGCCTTTTCCCTCGCGACTGCGGTACTGCTGGCAAATAATCCTGAGTCCTGCTAATTCGCGGTTCTCGCCGGACAAACAGTTTTTGGGGCGGGTGGTTCGTTTTTTATAATATGTTGTATGTAAGAAGCAAATCACCTCTGATGCGGCGATAGCAGAAGTCAAACAACTTAAGACTTTCAATCCTCTCCTCATATGGCTTAATCTGAAGTCCAGTCACCAACTTTGTAGCTGGGTGGTATATTCGCTGTAGCAGAACTATATCCTTTCGAAGCCATGGTGACCAGACTTGGACAGCATATTCCATCGTTGGTCTGATATACGTGTTAAGTATACTGGGCAGTGTCTGTCTCGTGAATCTACCGAAGATCCGTTTCAACAGTGCCAGGATTTTTGGAGTCCGCTTGTGGACGACAGTACACTGTAATGAGGTCTTCAAGCTGCTACTAATCCAAACACCCAAGTCCTTTTCGTCGGTTGTCCATGCAAGACAATGCGGACCCATTGTGTAGGTGAATTCAACACATTTTCCTACGTTGAGCATTTTTCATTTTTGAAAATTGAAGGGTAATTTGTTTCTCAATGACCGATCATATAGCGCGTTGAGGTCCTCCTGCAAAAGTACACATCCTTTAGAGGGGCTTATGCTCGCCCACAACTTGATATCGTCTGCAAATAAAACAATTTTACATCGAACAAGGTTTGCTATGTCGTTAGCGTATATTAGAAAGAGGGTTGGCCTAATAACCCATCCTTGAGGTACTCCACTTTTGACCGCAACTGGCTTCGATGAAGCACCGTCGACTCTGACTTGAATAACACGGTCCATTTGGTTGATACGGTCGTAGGCTTTGGACATATCCAGATACCAAGCATGGATATGATTGCCGTTGTCTATAGCCAGCTTCCAGTATCGAGAGTTAAGAGGAGGTTAGAGAGGCAGCAGTGACTCTCTGAAACCATGTTGTGCAATCGACAGTATGTTATTTCCCTCAAGATGTTTGGTAAGTTTATTCGCCATCAGTCGTTCGAGCACTTTGGAGATCACTGGTAATAGTGTAACAGGTCTGTAGTTGGACACATCTGAGTGATCCCCCCTTTGAAGATTGGAGTGATTGTGCCACAATTCCGGTCCATGGGAACCATACTGCAGTTTAGTGAGAGATTAAACAGATCTGTGAGAGATGTATACAAGGAGCGAACACATTGATTGAAAATGAGCGGCGGTATTTCATCAGATCCAGGGGACTTTTTTGCATTCAATCCGAGGAGTATGAGAAGTACACTCTCCGCGTTCACAGTCATGTCTTCAAGTGTGTCGGTGGGTGAAAGAAGCGGATGCAGCTTGAGAGTTACACATTCGTTGGGACAAAAGACTGTGGAACAAAAGTTTGCCAGTTCCTCAACAGCTTTTGATGCAGTGGCAGTTATAACTTCAGAAGTTTATAACGGTGAATCTCCAGGTTTTACTTTTGACTGATTTTTAACAATTTGGTAGAGGAACTTTGGGTTTTGTTCCATTTTTCTCATTAATTGTGCTTGGTGTTCCTGTTCATCTTCTTTGACGAGCTCGGTAACTTTATTTCTCAGTAGTCAATATTTTTCCCAAGATTCTGGTGTGACGTGCCGTTGATTGTCTCCCCATGCAGCATTTCCTACGGCTTTCCATTTCCGTGTTCAGCTCTTCACTCGGAATTAAAAACCTTTTCTTGGTTTCTTCGGGACGTAATATGAGTGCAATTCTATTTCATTTCGAAGTCTCCCTATCAGTCTGGACCAATGCTGGTGCACGCCGCTACTTTCCGGACTCCAGTCTGTAATGTTATGAAGGGCATTTGATAGTTTTACGAAATTTACCTTTCTTATCGTTTTGTGTGCGTCGCTCGACCTTTCTGCGTTGCACACAGTCGAAAACAAGTACCAGATGGTCGCTTAGTCCCAGTGGAGTTTCACAGGTGATGTATTCAACCACATTTTCTTCACCTGTTAGTACGAGATCCCAGATGGAGGGCGTGTCTGTTCCTCTAAAACGAGTGTTGTTTAAAACATGGTTATAAAGGGGTAGATCGTGCAGCAGTTCTTGGAAGGTACTATCAAGGTAGTTTACTGGGTGTATCTGACTTTTCAGTAAGTTTGGTAGATTGGAGTCACTCATAATTAGCACTCTGGTCCGAGATCTAGAAGACACCAGGCGAATTTTCTCCAGCAAGCTAGAATTGTATGGTTCCTGTGCTGACGGTGGTCGATAAATCACACCTACTATGCAGTCTGCTCCTGATACCATTTTTGCTGAGCATCAGGTCACCATCAGTGACATCCCGGCACAAAAGTTGGTTATAGTAAATTGCCCCTCCCTTCCCCTGACTATGCGATCACGACGAAGAATAGACATCCCTCTGATTTCGAGTTTATTGTCAGATATATGCGGTTGGAACCAGGTCTCAGTTACGACGATCAAATATGGTAAGTGTCTTCTACATAGTTCGACTAATTCGGCTAACTTATTAGTCAAGCATTGCACGTTTGTGTGAAGACATTTTATCGTTGTCTTTGATAGCAATGAAGGGCAATGCAAGTGGAGACGTGCGGATGGAGTGGAAATGCTGACAGCAATATACGCTCCAAGTCTTTCCAGTCCTACCAGTAACTTTGAGGAGTCTTGATTTGTTTTTATGTAATGAAATTGGTGATCGGCTTAATCGTGTTCGTGATACTGGTTCAACGGGTTTTAACTGCATTCTTTTACACAACTTCAACCAATCTTCTATGTCGTATTTATGCCTAGAGGAATTAGAAAGCGGGGACGAGTACCTACTTTACACGCAGCTGGCTGCTGATTCCCGGTTCACACTCACAAAGATCATCAGAGGATACACAGATTTTGAAGACAGACATCATGTTTGATATCGTGAGATTGCTGTCCAAACCATTTTTAAAACGCTGTGTGTTGTCACGGACTCTGATTGCGTTCGAATGTTTAGTTTAACTGCAGGTCTGTTTCACAATGAAGACGCTTGCGCGTATCTTTTATCGAGCTAGCAGGGTCGGCACGATGGTTCTTTTCTTTCTCATATCATATGGGGAGCTGTGCTGTAAGTAGACGGCAAACGTTGTATTACGAGTGTCCGAATGTATGAGTTTATGTGCTTTTTGTCTTTCTATCAGGCAATGACGGTAATCTCAAGCAGGCCTGAAAAGCTTTCCGTATTTTTGGGAAACGTAGCTATGTATTTTGCAGAATTTCCAGTGGACACTTATGAATTTGGAATTTGCAACACGTTTAATTCGCCGCTGTTTATCGGTAAATTCCACCTCCAGGTAGTCATCTGCAAACTGCAGTAGTGGCGGACTACATGTTCACTATAATTTGTTGCGAAGCCCCAGGCAATAGAACCTTTGTTCGTTCACCCTACTAGCTTTGAGTAAGTTCCTTTTTGCAGGCAGAAAACGTAACCTATCGGATATATTGGATACCACCACTTTAATTGCACAACAGAACAGTCTGTGCAGTTCCGTAGCCATCGTATCAATGAAATTTACAGGGGCTACCAAACCTTTATCGCCAGGTGTACCAAAGGAATGATTGAGTACACATACAACAGTTTCCTTGTTTATACACGAGCTTTCTTGAAAACATGCGCCCTTATTCGTTACCGTTGCTTGTTAGGTAACTTTCATTTATTGACGCTCGAGTCGTGTTTTCCGCAATGGAATTTACATCCAATGATAAATGCGATGGAATTCATTGTCAGAATGAGAGTTGCTGAGCATCAATATAGTATTCTGCCTGTCCCAGCCCAGGCTACGTTAGCACCTTGTCGCTATTCAAGCCTGCTAACTTGTGTGTTAGATTACCTAGAAACATTTGGAGCAAACGGTTCTTGCACACACGTTGCAGACGTTCTGCATTGACGTCCGGTGGCAAACTGCAGTACGCGCTCACAGTTCTTGTGCAGCATCACACCTTCGCTCCATGTGAACCGACTCACCACGCACATACGAGTCGATGCTGTCCGGACACCGTGAAGCTCAAACCACTGTTCAAGCCCCTAGTAAAAATATCTGGAGCGCAAACGTGCAGGCGGTGATGATTGACGACACACTTGCTGACAATTGTCATTGTGCTGTTTCAACGTTAAACACGAACTAACGTATCTTAGCCGCAAAAGTCAATGGCGTTTCGCAGGCATAACAATTTGTTTGCCCCCATTTTTGATCGAAAGTCATCATGCGATAACAAAGCTAATTGTGCACATACGTGGCATGTGTGGTTCATGATTGAACAGGTGTGTATGCATATTATCACATAACGATTTTGCGTTCACTGGGGAAAATCCTTAGAGAAAATTACTTCGCAAGAAACAGCCGCTGCTACCGGGAACGCGCAGGCGGCGCGAACTCTGACGTCTGTGAAGCAATCTATGTAGCCAATAGTGAGTCATACATAAATTCTATTATCAGAAGATTTGGTTGGACATCTCAAATCACACATCAGCTAGCTATTCGAGCAGACAGCACTGCTTTCAGGCATCCTCGTGTTTAGTAGTTTGGCGATGTAAGTCAGCTGGTCGAAACAGACTGTTTACTTGAGATCGAGTCCGTGGAACGGGGCACGATATGCGGCCTAACGGAACCGCCTACGACCACCTGCTGAGTGAAGCTGAATCCCAATCAAAACTTGTTTCCATGCCCCGCAAACTCTTGGTCACAAACCGTAACACGCAGATAGAATACGTTAGGAACATTTTCCGTGTTTGCTAGGCCATGTCTGGAACACTCACGGCTGCAAGCGCACACAGATGCCTCGGCATCGCCAGTCATACAGAAAAAGTAAACTTCATGCCTCCCTAATCGTAAGGGAGGCAACTAGTTCTGATGACAGATTCGTAACCTGGTAGTGTCAGCCTAGCTAACCGGTTGCTGGGGATTGCGTGAAATCATGATCGAAATTTGGGCGTTCCAAACTAAGGACGTACATGGGGCACGGGTTACATATTCAGAAAAACTAATCCACAGAACCGCGAACGAAAACTCTCATCTGCGTACGACAGTCGTCTCAGAACGTCACGGTTGCCACGGACGCCAATTTTTCTTTCCTCTATGTGGCAAGAACCAGTTCATGAGATGCTGCACTGCAATATTCTTCATTGTGTTTTTCCCGCTGCCATTTCGATGCTCAAGTCCGCGCACCTGCCTCAAAACTGAATAGCAGTTGTGTGAATAGTGAAGTGCGACCGTGGATCCTCACTACAGCCCTCCTACTTAAGGACTGCTCGTCATTCTCACGACGATTTGCGTGGAGGCCCAGGTGCTCTTGACATACCTGGTGCGCATTCTTTTCTGTTGCATCCAGATTCCGTCGGTCCCTGCACTTAATTTTCGAACCAACGTCAAACACAGCCCATTGACCCGACAAACGTGCCAACTGACTGCTTCTTGAAAACTTCCAGTGCGTCTGTCTACTTTTGGGTGGCCAGTCTACGAGCTCCTAATTCACGCGTGCTCACTCGTCGGTCTCCCAACCAATCAATGCCGTTCATTGTCTGCACGTTCATTGTCTGCAGCAGTTGAAGTTCCAGCACTTTTCAACCCCAAGTTCAACCAGTGCATTCTGGAGGCCTTCATTTCTTATTTTTCTATCTTCCGACAGTTATCTTCTAATTGGAAATTGGCCAGATACCTCCCGTGCCGCCTATCCATCAGCTGTGCTGCTCGTAACTTCCCAGAATTGTTCTCCAGTTTAATGCTGTTTAGTCCGATCACTTCCTTGTGAACCCCAATTCAGATGTTGCGTCAGAGATAGCAATTGGTGAACATGGATCCATTTTCCAGCTGCAGGGCGGTTGTAAAGTCGTGCTTCTATAGTGCTAACGCCCAAACAGCCAGTTTGCATCGAGGTACTCCGCCGATTCAGCCCAATTCAAAGGAGTGTTGTCGGTCTACACATGAAAACGTCGGCCGAGGGAATATGGCCTCCATTTTTCAAGGCCCACACGATTGCTGAACACTCCTTTGCTGCCGTTGAGCAGTTTCGTCTGGCAGTAGTTAGCATGCGGCTGGAATATTCTGTGACACCCCTCTCCTGCTTCATTGAGGCTCCGACCGCTGCATCACTCACATCCGCAGCGACAACGGAGCGGTGTCTAATCACTCTTGGTTCTAGGGTCAGCTGCTTCATCTTCGTTAGCTGTTGGACTTTGAAAATCTCCAGGTTGGCTGTTTCTGATCATTAAAATTAACACTTCTTCATAGTTTTGTATCATGGACTTTTGAATTAATTGAGGGTCTTGATAGAGTGGTTATTGTGCCCAACTCAACCAACAAATCCTTGCAAGGTCCCTTCTGATGTTGACACTCGAATAAACTCGATCGTCATCTGCTTCTCAGGCAGCGGTTTGGCCTAACCCTGACCGCTTCTGTGACAGAGGATTTTGCGCGAGATGTGAACAGGGATAATTAATCTGTAGGCTGGTTTATTCAATCGCCTGCACGACAGATAAAACTTGTAATGTAAACTCTGATTC
This sequence comes from Paragonimus westermani, assembly GCA_008508345.1. Classification (NCBI taxonomy): domain Eukaryota; kingdom Metazoa; phylum Platyhelminthes; class Trematoda; order Plagiorchiida; family Troglotrematidae; genus Paragonimus; species Paragonimus westermani. The sequence goes on from QNGE01006532.1 coordinate 28,170, forward strand.
ATCCACGCTGTACGTGACGATGTCGTCTAAATGGAGTACAGTGTTGTTCAATTAGTTCACACCTACAGCATCTGTCGTCTTAACCTGAAGAGGGCGTCTGCTATATAATAGACTGGCATTTTGGTGGGTAGTATAATACTCACAATGTGGAAACACGCTCGGGAACCAAATGGCAAAGGTCAACGCCAGGAAAATAATAGGCCAGAAGCGACTATTGGAATATTGCGTACGCGCTATGGAGGATGTGCCACCAGGACGAACAACAATGCGTTTCTGCCTGTGTGTGTGATTACATGTCAGCCGTGCAGATGAGCGAACACGATCGTGGTCCTGTTTTGGTATAACCTGTACAGGGTTCCTTGTAGTAAACGACATCGCAGGCCGAGCGTCTTTTGCGGTTACAACGCGTCTGGCAGTCCGCACAACATGATTGAATCGATGGTATTTCCTAACCGTGAAATCTGTTTTATATAGATACGTTTTCTTGATTTGAGTTACTTAAAATTAGTGTGGCATATTTATGATTTGAATGAAACCCAATTATGTAAAATAAGTGCTTCAGCTGCATTCAAACCAGTGACGGACACAGCATTCCTCGACGTGGATGGCGCCTGATTTGGAACTACCTTCATCCAGACCGTAAGTCCAATATTGCAAAATCCTGTTGTTTTGCAACCTATCAAAAGTCGATGTCACCACTGTGACGACTAGAATGTTATTGACTGTAATCTCGTTGAGCCGCCTAACGTTGACAGAAAATCGAACGTTATTATTTGACTTTTTCACCAAAAAACTGGAGAGTTGAAGCAACTTTCGGCTACTTAGGTGATTTCTTCTTCCAACGTGTTCTCCACAGGATGTTCAGTTTTCATCCCTTGTTGTATTGGGTTTCTTCTGGGGCCGAATGCTTAGAAGTATTTTGGTTCGACTCGGTTTCATATCCAACTCAGTCAAAATATGCGTACGGGTCCTCATAAGCGATGAACAATCCGCGAAATTTTCTTACCACCTCATGTTGCAACCGGTTATCACAGGTTGTTATGCTCCGTGTGGATGCGTCCGCCTCAGTTTGTCTGCACTTGGGTACGCCCTTTCTTACTGGTGGTACCTTCGCGTACTTTGCTACGAGTTTGCAGCTCTTCAAACTAAGCGTGGTCTCAGAGCGGTCAAGAAATTCCGCTCGTAGCATATACTGACGTGCGTCGGGGGAATGAATAAAGGTTTTATATCTAGGTGAACATTGATTCGGACATAATCTTTTGTGAAGCCGCTAACTTCGCGAGTGAATCCGCCGACTGTTCAGATGACTAACGCGCACAGCTGAGCAATCTTCCTGGAGCTCTCCCTGGTCAATAAAATCGCGACCTCATTGCCAGTCAGAGGGCGCTCCGTGTTATCAAATAACCACTGCTGCCGAATTTTCCATCCCAAATAACAACAAACAGTGAAACATTTNCCGAATTTTCCATCCCAAATAACAACAAACAGTGAAACATTTGTATGTAGATTTTCCTCGACAAGTGGGCAAAATCTTGACCACTCCACGTTTCCCCTGTATCTTTAGAAGACGGTGCGACTGCTGTCCTGTTTTTCACACTGAAATTCGCCGGGTCCAGAGACAACTGAACGGTTAAGCCTCAAAGAATATTCACTGAATTGTTTCGCATGTTTTAGACACGTTGACTGTCTGCGAGTGCTCCAGGAAGATTTCCGAAAACCGCTTCAGCTAGCTTTTCCAAAGACATCGGCTGTGCGATGTGAGCAAAGTTGAGCTGACCATGGGAAACTGACGACATCCTCTTCAGCAGATGACAAATCAGCAGAAGATGTCGCGTGTCACGGACCACTTCTGTAGAAGAGGATGACAGGGCTGACAAGAGCGACACGGAATAATCCAGAGCATCACAACCCGCTGCGTATAAAGATCGACGCAGTTCACATAAACTGGCGAAGCGAATGAGAAAATTCATTGTTAGTTAACGAAAATCCAAGGGAACTGTTAGAGAACATCGCATGAGATGCGCACATACCTTGAAGTACATCTAACTGCGTTCAAAATCGAACATATCTGTTCCAAATTAGATAACATGCTTGAAATGACCAATATTGCTTAATATCATGAGTGCACTAGCTTGGGTAAGATAATGTTGCGAAAAGCTCACTAGATGGATCCCTCCAATTTAATTACCGCACTTGCCACAACGGGGGCTCCTCGTGTGTTAGAGAAGGCCAGATAGAAAAAAGTTATACATGTCAGCGACTTTTCTGCATTCGGCGGCGCGTGTTCTGTTCAATTGCTCGAGTATTTTCACTACTTTCTCAAACGTTCATGACAAACCAAGAACATTAGGCTCCCTTCGGTGACCTGTAGGTGGCGAGCATTGCGGCTGAGTGCCGAAAATTTGAGAATGCAAGTCAGACCGCGCCTTCAAACGTTATCGACAGTGCACTAAAAATTATTTGTGGAGGTTCCAAACAATTTGCTACATACCCCTCTCAGCAACCTTGATGTGATGAGCATGGCGAACATACTTAAAAACCGGAAGATTGACCCGAAGTTAGCTACACCGCGGCCAACGGGAGCGGCCCATACGACGCAGCTGACCACCCCACCACACTCCCTCGCTTTATACAATGAGGCAGAGCGCAAACTCTTCACCTGCTGCGGTGGTATCAGAATGACACGTTGGCGCTCTGTTCTCAGTGATCAAAATGAGATTGAGGCAA
>QNGE01006533.1:0-14982 GCA_008508345.1 Paragonimus westermani
GGGTTTCCTTTCCTTATTAGCCAATCAAGTGGCTAACCAGCATTGGCCGGCTGGACACAAAGACCCCACTGGCACACCTCCCAGTCTTATTCCTTCGGGTTTACACTGGATATGTGGTGCATTGGTGAAAGTGCAAGTGGTGCAGCGCAAGCCAACTGCAGTGAGGGCTAAGCGCAGGCATCCTTTGGGTTCGGTCACTGTGACAGGTTAATCCGAATCGGATGCCGCCAACCAATTGGCGCCACTTATCTTCTGACTATAAGTAACTCGCATGCCACTAGGCCCAGTGGAACAATGACAAACAACTAGTGATTAAAAGTGGACACACCACTGCACTCCAAATCCGTCTGTTTTGCCAATGTGTTAGGTGGAAAAGAAGGGAAACTTCAAGTAAATGAATCTCTTTCGATGGAGTAATTATGCATTTGACCTTGAGTTCACATACTTGAGTCCACGCACTTGTGAAGGCTGACTGCTTTCAACAATCATCTCTCGTCACGATGGCGTCGGTTCCAGTATCATTCTCACGAAAGACTTTAAGTTGGTTCACTCCGAACTGTCGTAATTCCTGCCCAACAGAGGCGGTTACCGACCGAGGTGCCGAATTACCTTAGCTAGGTTTGACAAACTGTTGTTCGAGTGTGGATAAACAAGCTGTTAGTCCGAATTGTTTAAACCGGCAACGATGCTCATAGACTGTTCCTTGATTTATTACCCAGACAGACAAAGGTAACAGTACCGAATTGTACACTTAATGAAACACTGTCTTATCCGGGTGGGAATCAAAAAGATGGTTCTATTTAATAACATGGAAAATGTCCGCCGATAAATGGCCATAAAGTACGTGGGCTGTACTTAGTAGACCACGTACCGCGTATGCTGATGGGATAACCTTCACAATATGCAGTGCTTAGTGACAGGCCAAAGGACTACCAGTTCATGTTAGAACAACGCTGATAGTTCGTCTGATGAGGTCGATAGCCTAGTGATTACAGCCCGGTTTGTAGCTGTCTACCCACAACACCCATATAGTAGTTAACTAATTTGTAAGGCACGAAATTTCTTAACGTATACGTATCCAACTTTTCAATGCATGACACAGACAATACAGTCCAGAGTTGTTTATTTTGCTGGTTTTCCCTACTAGCATCTGTTCGGTGCCATGCGAATGATGCGTGAGGCTGAATGTAGGATAAATCATAGGTTGACTCGGGCCAAATTGTTTACCCATGTTTGCAGGCCTGTTTACTGTACCCCATCCGGACAATGACAGAAGACAGACGTCAGCGATTGCAGAACTCAAACATGAGGAGGATATTTCGGCATACAGTTGTCGTTTTTCTGACGAGATATGGCAACACTTCAGCGAATAGATCACCGCAACAGCCACCGAGACGGTCGGTATTCAGAGTCAGAAACATTCTGACTGGTTCTACAACAGCAATACTGTTGAGTTCAGCTTAACACGAGAGAAGAAATAAGTGTTTGCTGTTTTCACAACAGACCCAAGTAATGAGGATAAGGGATCCACGTTCCGGAGCGCTTGCAGTCAACTAACCAAGCAGCATCGTGGAACCAAGAATAACCGATAGAGAAAAACAATACGAGTTGATGTTTGGCAAGGCTGAATGATAGCAGCAAAAAGAGTTCCATGATTGGCCTAAGACCATCTTTAGCCGATCCATCCAGCTTGTGTGGCATCGACCCTAGCTTTATGTGCAGTGACGTGGTGAACAACATGAAAGTCTGGTGCAACCACTTTGAGAACTTGATAAACCCGCCGGCTATTAGTAACTTGGAGACCGTAAGTAGCCTGTAACGAAAAGATGTCAAAGCTTCTAATGCTGTCGTCTAAGATTTGTCGGAGAGGTAGACTGTGACCTGCCCCATGTTTATGATCATTTTGACCAATTTGACTTACTCTAATTTTTGACGTATGAAACATGTACCCCACGCAATCGTAAAAACCCGGTGAGAATTAACGTAAACAGCTGTTCGCATAACTCACTTCTTAGGTAGAGAACTCTTGGCAACTGTAAAACTGAGGGGCCGTAAGTTACTAGGAGCACTGCGACTAGGCTCTGGAACGTGATTTGTTCCAGTTAGTTTACTTCAACCAAGAACAGGGAGTAGTCTCTCAAGAGCCCAAGCATGTCCTGCTAATATCCTTGTTTAAAGATAAGAGTGGAATGTAGTGAACTGACAGTTTTCGGGTGATCAGTCTGCTGTGCTTTGCTTGGAAGGCCCTATCAAAAGTCCTGGTAAACCGACTCATTGCGGAAGATTCGCAACCAAATAATACCGAATGGGAGTCCGGGAGTGACTCAGTACTACTGACATGGTGTCGGCTGCTCGGCAGACCCAGGGGAATTGCCGTGAACACAACCAGCCGATGAGTGTCCCCTTTGTGAGCCTCACCAAGACGTTTGTTTCCATGAGACGTAATGCATCGTGGACGGTAGTTGATAAGTTTGAATGTCCATGAAAGACAGTCAGTTTAGTAAACATGTTGAACGTGGACGGAATTGCAACGTAGTAGCTCAGCTACCGACTCTTTTGACATTATCCCTGGCTTGGAGAATGGCTGTATCCTAGTCCCAACCCTATTTAGTTTGTTTGATTGGAATGCTAACAGTTGCGTGTCAGAGCGCCTATGATGTTGGATGCCACACGGGTGGTTGTTTGCTGAATATCCGAGGTTTCGGTGTTTCAAACTGACTACATAATTCGACGATGTGCATGTTGATGTTTGCCGATTCTAGTGCGAAGATGAAAACAAATTACATCGGGGCTGAACTTCACGACTGACGACATCCGACTTCAATACAGATACCAATACAGGTGAGACATTTTCTTCCCTTCTGCACCCTCCGAGTGGAAGTGCTGTACGTATACCTGGAATCCGTGTCGCTGAAGACATCATATACAGCTAGAAGGGATTTTGTTGTCTGGTTAACAAAGTGTCGACAGGGCTGACCCTGGAGAACCAGCTGCAAGTTCTTGCAGTAAGGGTTAGCGCTGCTTTCAGGCGACTCAAGAAACCATGTCTGGAAGAACCACAACCTGAAGATGAACCTTAAGCTGTTCAGCTGTCACTCAGTGGTGCTGTTTACGCTGCTTTGCGGCAGTGAAAATTGGGCGTTGTATCAACTAACTTTTCTCGGTCTGAGCCGCTTCCACCTGCGACGTTTAAAACGCATCTTAGGTACTCGGTGGTCGGATGTGGTTTCAAACACCGAGGTACTTCTTCAGATGAACATGAACGGTATAGGAGTCCTGCCGATGCCCAGTCAGCTTCATCGGCTTAGACACACTTGTAGGATGGGTGATAAAAGGATTCAGAAGCGGACAGTGTGCGGACAACTGAAGACAAGTAAGCCAAATCCTGACACCCAGAGACTACTTCAAACCAGTGCTACTTAAGCAAGTCTTGCGCATCGTAGTGTTAATTTCAAACCTTGTGATAAGTTGGCATTTGACCAGACTCTCTGGAGGAGTACTGTCCGGAGAGTCATCCGAATGTTCAGTATGCGACAGTTCAACTGAAGCGCGCGATGCGCCAAGGAATTGTAAGTGACATTTGTCGTAGTGACATGTCTAGTTGTCGTTGCGATGAATGCGGCCTCACATGCCTTAGTCTTTTCGAACTGTTATGCAATCAACGGCCTCATGGTACAGCGTTGGCGAAGAAATGACGAATACGTTAGACGCAAGCAAGTAATATCTGTCATATCTAGTCTTTTGATCCTTCCAATCAACGAGCGCCGTGGTTTGTTAAATCACCCAGTACCTCCCTCAGAAACGTAAGCCATGATGGCCGTCTACAATTTCTCTTCCTCAACTTCGTTGGTGAAATATGTGACGAAGATCTTGCTTGTTTGTCTGTTCAACTTTAAACTTTCGTTTATCTCCTCCCATCTATCTTAAGTGCAATAAAATCTACCCATACTAAATTGCTTCTTGCCTTGTATTTTTAACATCTGTCCGCCCAGCTTAGATCTTTTCATTTAGGCAGTTTTAGTTTTTGTCTGCTGGAGATCAGATTCTCAATCTGTTACTAGTTTACCATCTTGCAAACTAGCACTGACCGGCCGGATAGCGAAGGATTCATGTCACTTCCTGGGGTTTGCACAGGGTACGAGAGGTCTGAATAGAATCAAAATTTTTACAAGCTTTTATTGGTGACAGTTAAGTGCAAGCTTTATTTAACTTCCATCGCTGTGACGGGCAAATCCGAAAGTGCTGGTCGGTGACCTTGTGAACTCATTCACCAGACAGGAATAAAAAGGTAAAGCCCTGGCAACATGTGCATATCATGTCTTCTGCATTAAAGCTAGCGGTTCTCTCCGAAATCGTCAGACATACAGTACATAAAGAGAACATTCTAAGGATTGCTTGCATCACTGTGTAAACTAGTCATCCCGTTTGCAGAAATTCGACACCATCAATCCAGGTTTTTACAACGAAAAAGGAATCTTAAGGCACACTGATCAGAAAACCTGTTTTCAGACAACTTATAAGCTGCTACAAGTAGTACAGAGGTCGATCAACGTTAGCGATTGTTTGCAACAGACTTGTGAATAAAAAATTTGTTTGAAGAATTAAAGCAGTAAGATGCGATAACAAAATATCCAATCAGAACTCAACAGGAATGGATTTGAACAGCAGCCACAAGAATAAATGCTGTTGTTTATCTTTAAGAAGTCAAGGTTGCAAACAGCTGTTTTCGGTAATTCTCATCAAGCATATACAATTACAAGAGATTCATCAGATTTATGTATCAGAAAAAAGCATGGTCATACGCAATGGTGATAGGCAAGATAACTGTGGGTGACTGTCTACCCGGGTGGTGGTGGGTTTGTGTGTGTGTGCGTGTGTGAATGTGTTGTGTTTCTATGGCCGGTGTGTGATAACGTGTTATTCAGGTTGCTGGTTTCAGACGGTTTACAAATAGTTGGCCACGGGAGGTGTAGGACCTGTATGAATTTCTTTTGGGCGCACAGTTGGGGGTTGTAGAGTTTGATCGCAATCGCCTCTGCCGTCGACAACAGTCTCGCCCTGACAACTCGGGAATGGGATTGTGACACTCTGTATATGATTTTGAACGCTGTGTCGGGCGTGATCTGATGACCCGTATCGATCAGGTGCAATCTGATTGCACTCGAGATTGGTTTCGTCATGCCATCACGTAGCCATTTCGGGAGGTGCTCACGGATCCTGTCTGATAGTCGCAGAGTAGTTTTCCCAACGTAACCGGCTTGACAACAGCAGGTGAGAGAATGACGAAGTAAACTTCGGTGACCTATCTTTCAGGTGTGAAACCCATACCGGTCAGCTCTTAAACGAGATGATCATTCGTGCGGCATTGTAGGTCTTGGCCAGAGCATTTGTCAGCCTGCGACTGATCAGTACACTAACTGCGTCGTCTTTAAACGTCAGGCTGATAAAAATGGGCTTCTTCCCTACTGTTTCTATCGCTGGTTGAGTAAGTTTACCTTTCATATTCCTCTCTATAAATCTCTCTGGATATCCATTATGGCTCAGTATCTTCCGAATTCGTTGTAATTCGCTGTCTATGGTTTCTGCCGTGCATATCCTTCCCGCTCTATCAGTTTATCTATAAGTAGATAGTATTTTTCTAGTTGATCTAGAATGTATCAAGCCACTTAGACTTTCGCTGTACGGATCGTGTTGACTTGGCAACAAGCTAGACGACATTTTCCACCAACGATGGAGCTGATTACCCAGGTTTGGCGTGTTTCACTGTGACGACAGAGACATCACAGAAGGTAGAAAGTTCAGTCGTATCACAAGCTTACAAAACAGTGCTTTGGTACTGCTATTCACGATCGTTGATGAAGCAAGCCGCCCTTAAGAGTATCACTATTTTTCACACTACCACCAGTGCATGCATAATATGGTTGCTAAAACCCTACTTTATATCGTTCTGATTACTTACTCCAACAGTTAGTTACTTATGTAGTGATCGACATCTGTTCGAAACACAGATAGGCTTGACCAAGGATTCACCTAGTAATGAGCATCATCACAACGCATAATATGCTTTCGCATATCCGTTCTGTGTACGGTTCGGATGTACTAACCACAGATAGGCTGTTGTAAACCGAAAAACGTTATATGTATTTATTTTACCTCTTACTTGGCTAACTGTTCGAGAAGTACGAGGAACAGTTGTCTTTATGGCAGAATCGGGTTATTGGGGAGACAGTAGTAATTACACTGGCAGTTAACACTGTCCTCTAATCATCTCTATTCTGATTAGTCATTTTTAAGTTCACTATCTACGGTGTTCATTCGGTCGATTTCACTGTGCGTACTCGACGCGACTACAAGCAACTCGTGTCAATCAAGCCACTTTCAAACCAACTTTACACACAAACCGATCGTTCATTCAAGTAGCTAGTCCTGATCAACCTCCATTTCACACAAAAGAGCCAAGGCTTTGGCACTGAATGGCCGCATATTCTCTAGTAGGAACACTGTCTTGATCCAATACTATTATATGTGGAGGCACTAAAGATGGTTAATTCAAAGTTGATGATCGCGCACCAGTTTTGTGGAAGATAGCCTTGGATATGACATCTCAACGACGCATACTCTCAGGTCTACTTTGCGGTGGGCAACACGATTGCCTCATGAGAACGTGAGTGGGGGTTTGCATCCAGTCACGGTGATGCTGTTGATCAGCTCTGACAAGTGTGAACCTCCATCTTAATGTCACTTTTTAAAAGGGCTCGGCTGTAAAATCTATCTATATGAAAACTGACATCAAATTAGAATGACGCTCAAGTGATATCAGCCAAATTCGATTTCAACAGAAAAATGGAAAGATATGCATCTTTTCAAAATAAAGATAGGTTGAACTGCTAAATTAAACATTAGTAAGCAAACAGATCAACGGAAGCACAATGGAAACACACTTTTAGTTGGGTAATATTGGTTAAAACTAACGAGAGGGTGCAAGACGTGAAAAATAGTTCCTGGAAATCATCAATGTCAGACTCTGAATTGATTAAGCCCTGTTCACCAGTGATAATGTGTAGTAGGTATTTTGTCTTCGTGATCCAAACAAATCATCAGTTCACATGGTACTGGGCTACACTGTCTGGGACCATTTTGTTGAATGTCACAACACGTGTCATCAGTCGGTCGGCTGTAGTCAAAGTAGTTCAACCCTGCATCGTGGGAAGACGGACAGTTGCAAGCATCCGAGCTGTGAGTCTGACCCGAGTAACAACAACACCCATGATAGACAAGTGTACCACACGGAAGTTTGATCGGTTCTTCGCAGCAAGAAATCACCGGAATTACTCGACTTGCTCTGGAGGCTTCACAGACACATGAAGTTTTGAACGCTTCTAAGTACTCCAAGTAGGCTCTCTGTTGTTCCTCTTGTTTGACCGTCATTTTTTGGGGCCAGTGTGTCTCAGAATGAATTCGATGTTGTCTGCACCCGCAGCCAGGACAACGGGGTTGGGCGCCCGAAGGAATATTGGACCAATTGAACAAAGGTTTCACATTATCTGTCCAAGGATCTCTGCAAACTGGTAACTGCACTTCACTAGGCCAACCATTTTTGGGTAGGCTGACAGGGACAGTTCTTTTAGGCTGATCGTCATTTACCGCAGTGTTCATGGGTCAACTAGTTTGGTATGTTGGAAGTTGGGAGAACAACTGCAGTTTGTAATTTGACTAACAGGTTTGTGTAAATATCGATCCATTCATTCGAAGTATGTGACTCAGTAACATTCACGTGAGTAAAGGTCAGTCATAAATTGACTGGGATAGAATGTTGGAGGGTTAAGACAAAAGTTATTAAATATGGGCAGATCGTGTTACTGATCGATCGCCGATACTGGTCGTTGCATTCAGTCAGGCTGACCAGGTCAGCCCATGCGGTACACATAAAATCATATGGTACACGCACAGTCCCATTCTGCGACACCTAAAGAAGCCATGCTCAGCAAAGTCAAAAGTATGTGTTCATTTCAATGGTCCTTCAGTTTTGTTCAATAGCTGTTATGACCGGACACACTCAACTTTGGTAGGCTATTCGTGTATCACTTGTATAAACGAGTGGAACTGGAATAGAATATATAGCAAATGTTGACTTGAAAATTGTTCACGTCCCAAAAATATGTGGTCTCCATAGATCAGAAGAGGTAGACTCATGAGGCCCGGACCAAACATATCGCAGTGTTCGCAAAAACGTCAAAAATCACTGTGATAACTCAAAGTGTGACTGAAAGGTAAGGTATTTCGAAGGCCGGAAGGTACATATCTCTGATAATAGTTACTTTAGACAACCCACTGCCTTGGAGACGTTCAGAACGGTCGTGTATCTTTGAAAGTGTTACCCACAAACCTACAGCCTTCTTGTCATTCAATATCAACGGAATAACCAGAAAGCTTTTCTCTTTGTACGACCAAAGAATGAATTCTTTAAACTACGATTAAAGTTACCGGTCACGTTAACGGAATACCGCTGGGATGGCAATTGCATTGAAATCATTTTATTGAGTCAGAGTAAGGCTGTTGATTAACCGGAAGTCACCAGCTTGTGAGGGATCAAGGAAAACTGGGTCACTATGGATTACCGAGAAATGGCTATGAAACTTCAAACAGATAGCGATTTTAAGAATCTAATATGTTCTCCCAATATTAACGCACAGTTCATTCGACTTTCACGCCTTTGTGCATTCAATGTGCTGACGATTGGACAACACCGGTTGCACTTATCCATAATGACCTCTGGATAAGTCCGAGAGAGAACTGAAGCATAGGCCTTCTTTGATCCTGCTGAACATGGATACTGTAGAAAGCAAGGGCACGCAGAATGAGTGCGACTTCCATCGTCTTATAACTTGATTAAACTGGTCGGAGAGTTTAGTGTATTTTTGATTCCTCTTCTACGGGTCGTTCAAATGTAATTCTCAATGCATTGTTTCAAGGTCGAAATTCAGAAGAGAAAGAGCCCTGTAATGTGTGACAATTGATTCACTTAACACGCACTCTTTGATAAAGAATAACCGTTAGTAAGATGGCTTTCAGCTTTCAATTCGCACAGAACCGACGGGCACAGGGCATGCAGACCGTATTAGTTAATTCAGCCTTCGTGCAGTTATACGAGCGACACTGGTAAAACAAACTCACGACCCAATTCGTTGTTGTTGTTGTTGTTGTTGTTGTTGAATTTTTGACCTTTCGTGTGACCGCTCACGATAGTCCACTTAGTACCTTTCTCGCCCCCTATGTCACATGTGATCCACATTCGTTCGTCCAAATCTCTACAATTTTGTCTTGCTCGGAATTTTGACAAACACGGACCAAACATTCTGTGGTTGAGTGGTACGTGAAAGATAGGCAGATGGACCGCAATTTTATTTTAGGCGGTGGGATAGGAGATCGTGCAGGGATAGCATACGATTAGTGGTTGGAAGATAGCACAAATTTTCTCATATCTCAAGATGATGGGGTTTGACTTTAGCATATTCAGAAATTCTCACTTTTGAGCCTCACTAATTAGCATTAAGGCTCGAATGTTAGTACACTAAATAAGAGGTTGAATAAGCGATTAATTGACAGCGCGTATATAGTAATACGGAAATAACAGCAATCAAAGTGTAAACAACCTTACAAATACAAGCTCAATTATGTTGTGTGGAGAAACTCATCAAGAAGAAACAACTCCATCCAAATAGTGCGTGAGTTCTCCACATACGTCGTTTTGATAAGCTTGACTCTGAGCTTCATCTGATTAGGAAACCTAATCTAAGACATAGTCAGCTGTAGATTGTTCCCCTGAGTCGTCCCACACCAAAACCCATCCAATGATCTCTAGTGGCTGTAGCCACTGTAAACGTGCGCATGCAGGAAAATTGAAAGCCTCGTCTTGCACAGTCGCAGATTCAGTCAAAGTCCGTACCTCCGAAAAAAACAAAAGTAAACTGGTGTTAACCAATCAGTGATGCGTTTTGAAAGAGTAAATAAGTGAACCAGTGTCTTTAAAATATATTCTTTTTAATAGTCTCGGTCTTAAGTTCGTGCTTAGCCGAAACAGACGGTGTTTACGCTCTTGTTCTGTCAGGCAAGAGCTCCCAGGTTCGCATACTTATCAGTTGTGCAAGCATATTTGACCGTATCTCAAACTGATGATGCTGGATAGTTTGACGCCAATCGTAGCAACAAGTTGCAGATCAGGTTCACTCAATAGTTTACTTCTTTTAGAGGGTTTGAAGGTTGTAACCACGATCCCACGTCAACTTTGAGAGGTCTGAAAAACTGACCTGGTCTCACTAATTGTGTGGCGTTATATCCATCAGATTTCATTGGATTAAAACGTATCTCATCAAAAAAACATCTACACAAAGAGAACGTTGTTTACTTTGGAAGATGTTTCCTATTGAGAGGAGCACTGTATTTCAAATGTCACGCCGTTGGCGCCATCCATGCAGACGTCTGCTGGGTTTCCACCCACTCAGGAGAAGCAAGGCCAATTGTTTTCGTTTTTGACATTCCGGTAAGCATCATTCACGTAGGTTTTGGTAAACACTATTTGCCACGCAGAGCACTCCTTGCCAGGCTCCCAATTCGATTATGTTGAACCTGATGACTTTTATATTAACAATTAAGACTTTCAACCGCCAGTCCAACGAATGAAATCATGGGGTAGACTGGTCATGCATTGATGGTTCGATAGTGAATAGTGAAAGGCAGCCAGACCAACATGCCTGAGAATTGTAACCGCAAGGACTAGGGGAGCAGACTGGGCAAAGATAACATTACCAGGTAAGGTTCACACATCGCACAAATAAAGTTTAAGGCAATATGTAGGTAAAACCTTACCTGTAAAACGTTTACTTTGGGTGGAACTTTGCATAAACGCGACGGTTTAGATTAGGTGTCCCACTGACTAAACATTATTACATAATTGGTAAACAGATTAAGAATAGCACAACGTTACGAGCAAGTTGTAATACTCTACGTTTCAACCATCTCGGGTTGACTTTCTCAGGATTATTACATAGTCAACAATTAGAAATCAGCGATGGTTACGAAATTTCAACATAAATAGTTGTCTAATTTTTACATTTCGTCAAGATATCCAGTTAGTGATATGCACTGAGAGACCGACGCTGAACGTAACATTCTCTTTCGAAAATTGGCTAAATAGCTCTCATTACTCGAATAATACACGAGGGCACTAATCAACACTTTACAACTTCAATCAGGTTGCATAGACTGAAACCTTCAACTCTTAGACAAGTAAGTGTTTCAGAGACCCGTGCTACTTTGTTCAAGTGTGGTGACCGAGAATATGCAAAGTGTATGTGTGTTATCTCACAATCTCCGACTCTCCCTGAAACAGTCACATCGGACAGCTTTAAACCAACTCGCATTAAAAAAGGAACAGAGATTACATAATGTTTACCGTGGTTTTGACGGCGTATCTTGTGTCAGAAGTAACTGTCATATCCAGTGACCAAAGAATTATTGTGGCGGTGATGGCGTGCATATGGAGTGTTTCTGTGTAATGCTATTGACTTATCGATACCTCATGACAAACTGGGGTTTGCTATCACTGATGAGGACACATGCACTTTTGGCGTGAGTTGAATGACATTCGGTACATCATCGTCTCGAATGGAAAGGTAGCTCTTTACAAACAGTCCGAGCTTAGCTGAAGTATACGTTGTGACGCCTTAATAGTGCATGCAGTTTAATAATGGAATCTTTTTACAAATCTTGGGGCAGACGTGCAGTTGTGGAAAAAACCGCATGTTTCTTGTGTCCAATACCACGTACTTTCGTTTGTCGTGCTTGTTACCTCCATATAAATACCATCGCAAGTACTGCAAGCGAGTTGACAAACGCACTCCCTTTTAACGTTGGATCCGTAAGAGGTATCAGGAGTTATTCGTTAGTAACATCTAGTCAGAATACGACCTGGATAGCTTACTTGAAATGAACGGAATAAATTTTTCCTTAAGCTCACTCACCTTATGGTATCTACCAAGCATATAGTGGAGGTCAAGTTTCTCATTTCACTCTCATCTCCTATGTGTACGGTAGCATTCCTAATGATGACGTCTGAAGACTGGTTTTCGATTATCACTTCTCTAATTTGCTGTTGTGGAGATCAGTGGGTTGGTTTTCGTTACACAGGTACTTACAAACCTTGATTAGGGTGAATGTGTTATTCTCAAGTGATTGATAAAAAAACTTTAAACAAAATGCTCGCGCTTTTAAAATTATGATGTCACATTTGGTAGTGTATCCGAAATGTGTATATTGCAGTCATGTTACTGGTGAGCAGGCCGGTATTTTGTTGATTTCAGAGTGTACATCATTCATATCTGATCGCAACCTTCACATTCGAGCAAACTTTCCAGCCAGTCTATTTGCGAAAAGAATCACTAGACTCGAGATTTCCGATTGCGTAGCAGGCTCAAAACACTCGTATGACCAGGTTGATGATCACGCTTTCCAAAAATTCCCCATTGGCTCATTACGTTTTTAAGGTTTATGTAGTAAATATCGACCAACGCGTGAGAAAAATGCAGTTACAATTGAACAACTAAACAACAAGAAAGCAACCAAACCAGTCCTATCCCTTAAGTGGGTGGTTTGGACAGCTTGTCAGTGTTAACTAAGAGGAAATGGAATGGTATTTCGTGAATAGGTGAATAGTGGTCCAGAGGGGTTCAAGGGCTTCTATGAACTCCTTATGACAACATAACACAGGATAAGATAATCAGATGGTAATCACTCAGCATGACTCGGAAAAGAGGAAACCACCAACTAGCGTTATCGTGGGAGATCTAGTAAACACAGATCACGAATTAAACCCCAGTTGGTCTTTTCGTGTCGTCCAGAGAGCGCCTAGACAGCAGCCAAGGTCACTACAATGTCGCAACATGGCGACGGCTGAAGCGATCGCCATCCGATGATTCAGCGGTATTTAAGTTGATCAAAAGACTTTACAGTCAATTCGGACGTCATGGAATATCAGACTGGATAGGTGGCAAAAAATAACCATTATATACACTTGCTGCGAATAAATAAGTCTCCTTCTTTGGGAGATGAACACCGATGAAGACTTCCTAGATTCAAAGAGGTATGAGAGTAGGCCTGTTATCGGATACCAATATGGATGAACGCACGCGAAAAAAGCGCAAGACTCCGGTTGGTTTAAACAAACCAACTTATGGACGAATCCCTACAGCAAGAAAAAATTGTGATTTGGATATCTAACCGATGAATAAATGGTCGAACAGAGTTACCTGGTAACCACATCACATGAGAAGTTTGGATACAGCTTCACATAAAACAACTTTTTGGGAGCGACATCATACATGTGTTATACACACTTCAGAATTGATAAATGCTGTCCACCCAACCTCCTGGAAACCAAGTTAGCTCAGCGAACACAATAACTCCTATTTTTGAAAAGAAAGTCGAGTTACACAATCAGAATGTTACAGAGGTGTGATGGGAAACAAAATCCAGCAACGCAAAGCTGTTTGATCCCCAGAGCGAAGACGGAAGTAGTTGAAGAGTATTACCGCAATGAACCGTAGTGAAAGATTAGTGCTCATTCTGCTCTGATCCATTGAGTACTTTTATCTTGCCTGGTTATGGAGAACTGTTTCGTGAAGTCTGTATTTGTTTCAAAACATGTTAACTTTAAACGAACGAAAAGAATCTCATTGTGCAATTAAGACTAAACCATAGACGCAGTTCTAATTAAACTCCCGGTTTTCTTTGGGAGGTGATCTACTCAATACAGACTTTGATCACCTTCCCTATTCGTATTCTCAACGCCAGTCCAAAAAACTAATAATGGAACGTTCATCTATGCACCACCGTTTCATACCTAATGCACATAATGCCCTCCTGTGTACTAACTTTTCACATCTACAACGAGTATTGCTACGAATTTCCCCTTTCCTTCCCCACGTTGAAAACTGATGCCTGTTCAGTCAGATTTTCCATTACGAATCGCAGTTGCCTTAGTTCAACTGCATCATCCAATTTGGTCACAGTGATGGCCATGGAGTTTTTAACCAGTAGCAACTTAACCTCTCCAGTCAACTCTTCCAAAACCGCGAAACGGACGATAGAAGCAAATGTGATTTGCTCACGAGGTGTTGGTGACATTTCCACCACCAGCTGGTCTGTCAAGGTGGGTTGTCCCATGTCAATGGCTAACTTTGGCAAGCCCTCTAAAGCGTTGCCCACAATTACACGGACTACACAAGGATCACCTAAGAGGTCAAACAGGGTACAATTAAACCAATGTATTGCCTTCTGGAAACTGGAATTACCAACGGACCTGACATTTATCGCCTCCTGCAGCACAGATTAGTCGAGATTCGCAGAATTTCTTCTCGTTTTTTCCAGAATCACCTCCGACCTGACTTATTGGGTCACCCTTTGGACCGCAAGCTCCGTTCAATCGGTCTTGAGTTCTACCATTTCGACAACGTTTCCAGAATTCTCCAAAAAGCTTCGTTCATTCACATCGTCACACAAATGTGGCCAAAGATTATTGCTTTCAATGCAATGTCGGAAGTTGTAAACACTAAACACACAAAAAGGGCTTGTTTGATAAAACAACAGGGGTAAAATACGCTTCACAAATACATAACAAGTAAACACTGATTTGCGATTAGTGTTAATCTGGCAGCAAGAAGGTCGGAGATGGAAATTTCTTGTATGTGTAGCGACTATAATAAATGATATTTTGATAGTCGCATTCATCTGTACATTTTCTATGATTTTGATTTTGTACCTACTTTTGTTTTAGTCAAGCTACACAATTTGTAACATCCGTCCCGGGGCTAACACACAACTCGCTCCGTGCCTCGCTAGCTTGACGCGCCTCTCTGTACTCTCTATTTTCCAGGGTCGGTAATAATATACGAAGTCAACGCGCTGAGACTTGGCTTTTCACTGTCG
>QNGE01006533.1:15962-30859 GCA_008508345.1 Paragonimus westermani
GGTTGCCTCATGATTGGAATGTCCGGAGTTCAAATCGCGGCCGTGGCAAGGATATGCACTACTGACGAGCTCTAATGAGAGCGAAACTCGAGTCTAGTGCTTCTTTTCGAAAGAGGCTGGCTGGAAAGTCTATCTGGATACGAATGCTACGATCAACTGTGAATGACGTCAAACTTGAAAATAAAACACTCCTTTACCGTATTTTCCCCCAACATCTCTTCTTGCACTTTTTTATACGTACAACCGCTCGATTACTCACCAGTAGTAAAGTTTGGCCGTCCATGTTCACCTCCATATCCCACATCTGGACCGTGGCCTATTACCGTGTAAGCGAATGGACGGCGGGTCGCAAACATCTGTAATAGGGGTTTTCAAACATTTTCAACCGATAGCCTCCATAGATTCAGTATCACGACATTCTACCCTCTTAGCCTCGTGGGTACAAAATCATATACCGAATCCCTCTACAAGTTCTATGTGGACAGTAAAATCAAAATAATTATGACTGAGTGTACCGTTTGTGTGTTTAAGTGATTGACTCATCACTTACAGGAAAGATTGGCAGAAGTTACTGAGAATCTGAACCGACCTATAGCGATCTATTAAATCTTGTGGAAGAAAACGTCGCGGTCAACGCTAGTCAGTATGCCCAGTCGACTGCTCTCTCAGAAAGTAGGACGAACAACTTAACGTCCTCTGGACCCTCGGAACTCAAGTACCCAAAGAAAAACGTCGCACTAGGTGTTCCTTATGAGTGGGCGAATTTGAAGTTCCCTGTGTGTAAGAACAATCACGATATATCTCATCTTGCTCGTTAGGTCAGTCAATCTTTGGAGTAATACAAAGCAACTCTGAATGACAGCGGACGTTGTTTTTCCTGCCTAAAAGCAAACCGCGTAGCGAGGTCTTGTAGGGTACAGATATTGTTGTGGATTGTCAAGTCGGAGGTGCGAGTTTTCGAACGTTCGGACGAATACCTCAACGCGGGGGAAGGTACGTTCAGAAGCCTGCCGCGATCGAATCAAGAACAACGTGCGCGACCGGATGAGTCATCGCTCGACTGGATCGGACCAACGGGCGAGGCAGGGCAGGCGAAATACGACAGACGGCCAGATCGGAGGCGTGGTTTTTCCAACATTTAGAGGAACATCTCGACACGATGTTGGAATACGGTCAAGGCCAACATTGGGTGGATGGCGGACAGCATGAGCAGCCGGACGAGCCATTGCGCAACGAAATCGGACAAACAGACGAGGAATGGCAAGCGGAAAACTCCCCGATAGAAGACACTGGTCACACACGTAAACCGGTTAGAAGTGCACACGACGTGTGAACGGAAACCGGGGGTTTGTTGCGGGTTGGAATTATGACTCATAAACGAGAGAGTGCGCGTTGCATGTGCCGGGCGATTTGGACAGTAAAGATTGTGCTTCATTGGACGCCTTCTCGCCACAATATGACGTGCGATACCCGGTTATAGTAGAGTCCATCATACGCTGGTTCATGATAACAATCCTGAACTAAGGCAGTACGAGAGAGTAAAATCACCCTTATGCTGTGCTATTTCCAGACTGAACGGTGTGTTTAATTCGTTCCGATAAGGTTGATTGTCCAGAAGCGTCAATGGCAAATTACGCCTTTCTTGACAACAGGTCCGACACTGCTTTGTCCAATGAATCGATCGCAAGGGTGATTTGTTTTCAGTGAGGCCCTTCCAGATAATGTTCCGTACGCTACATGGAACTTTTGTAACATCAAACAATCAAGTATCACAGCGTTTTCGCATTCAGCCAGTTTCTTTCGAAAAGAAGCACTAGACTCGAGTTTCGCTCTCATTAGAACTCGTCAGTAGTGCATATCCTTGCCACGGCCGGGATTTGAACTCCGGACATTCCAATTATGAAGCAACCGTGTTAACCACTGCGCCAATGACCTCACATTAGGCACGACCGAATCATCAAATCTGAACGCTCGACCACTCTCCCTTGTGAGCAATGATTAGGTTTTGAAAGAGGCTGGCTGGAAAGTCTATCTGAATGCGAACGCTGCGATCAAATGTAAGTGATGGTCAGCTTGAAAATAAACCAAATCCCCGACTACTCATCAGTAATCAAGTATCAATTTATTTTCTGTCGTTGTATCAGGAGAATCCTTTCACAGCCGGTTCATTTCATACGGTGAAACGGCTGCAGGTGATGCGGACTGACGTCATTCAACAGTCTAGAATGAAACAATGGGCTTAACTGAGGGGCCCTTCATCTGAGAGCTTCACTGAAGACGGCTTAGAAATTCTGATAGGGTGTGNGCCCTTCATCTGAGAGCTTCACTGAAGACGGCTTAGAAATTCTGATAGGGTGTGACATCCATGAAGCACACTGGGTACTGTAGCAGAGAATGTACAATAGCAATGAACCTTATGTAATTAAGACCACTTTTGGCTGGAGTTTCGGATTTTCGTTTAGTACCATACCCGGGATTGAACATAGCGTGAACCTCGTCTCATTGGGTGGTTTGATTTCAAGGATGTTTGAATACGATTTTGCTCACAGAAGCAATTCAGATGATAAGGAGCTTTCTGTGGTGGGTAGACAAGCACTAAATATGACTTGAAACGGTGTACTACTCAAGGATGGTCACTATGAGATAGGTCTGTCATGGAGACGAGATGATTGCGTATTGTGTGGCAACAAATGGGTGGCTGAGAAACGCCTTGCTGCGTCAAAAAGAAGGTTGACTCGGGACACAGGACTGAACGATGACTACTTGACCGTGATACTGGAGCATATCATGGAAGGCTACTCAAGTAAGAGTGTTGCAACTATAACACGGGGATGCTACTTGCCATATCATCCTGTGATTAACCCGAGTAATTTTGGTAAGGTACGGATAATCTTTGATTGTGCCGCCAAACACCGTTTTTTGTCTTTCAGCATAACCTTAGTCCGGGGTCAGGACGTGAATAACAGTTTGTTAGAATTACTTATACGTTCACCCAAATACCCGGTAGCAGCCTCCGTTTACAATGAATAAATGTTACTGCAAGTGGGAGTGCAATGTTCTGACAAAGCTGCATTAATTTCTATTTGGTGGGGTTCCAATTCGTTTGAATGACCGCCGAATGCTTATGAGCTGAATGTCCACCTCTTTGGAGCGGCGTGGTCGCCAATTCGTGCTGGCTTCGCGCTATAAAAAATAGGCGTGGATGATCAGCAGAAGTTTCTACCTAAGACTGCGACCGTAGTGAAATAAAACTACGTGGATGGCTGCACATTATAATTCGAGTCAATATTCAAGGCCGGGGCTGTGGTAGATGAACTTCGAGCGGTACTGCGGATATGCTGGCTCTAAATCACCAAGTGAGTTTCTAATTGTAGTGATGCCGTTGAACATTCACTCAATGAAGAAAATCTTACTGACGCCTGAGTTGGTGAACTTCGCAGTCGTGAATACCAGCAAGTTTTGGGCATGAGGTGGCTCATGTGCAGACGACTGCTTCAAGTTTCAGATCAACCTTCCACATACCAGTTACACAAAAAGAATAATATTAAGTTGTGCGGCTTCGTTATACGATCCCTTTGGAATAGTGCCACCAATTTTATTGTTGGTTTGCCAGCTGTTCCAAGGCTCTTGTCACTAAGGAGTCGGTTGGGACTCTGATAGAAAGGAATATGATCAGGTGCACTAAAAAGGCTGGCTGAAAGACCTCGAATCCACAGATTGCGTGACATTACCCAGATGCACTGTTCATGGATTTTCTTCGGCAAACCTTGTCGAATCGCATATGTTCTTTGACGCGTCGGAAGTCGGTTAGGGAGTAGCGGGTTATCCGAGGGTGGTTGTCCTGGATAATGGAATCTGATCAGGCATTCGAATGGGTAACTCTAAGGTTACGACCCAAAGGTTTCAGCCCATGGCGGCCAAGCTAATGCATTTCGTGATTTGTGTGTTGAAGACTCGAACAAATAATGTTGTACTGTAGACATATTCTGCAACACCGTTGCAGTACCTACGGAAAACTTCATCGCGTTTCGCAACCTTAGTTGTCAGTCTTGTGAGGCTCATCTACAAGCACACTTGTCTGCTAGTGGAAGCATGTCTTCAGAGTTAAATACGGTTGATGTAGCGTCTGGGGTGGTACCACAAGCCTTGAACAAGGAGATGAAACTAGCTGCGGAATTCAGGCTCTCTTCTGTGTCCAGAAGAACAACGGTCGGAGATGCCAACTTTCTCGTGCTTATTAGAGGAACATCCCGAGTTTAGACTTACTATCACTGTGACCACGAAGTCTAACTCCAGTTGTGTACTGGGCCAACTGTTGCCAAGTCACCCTGGTTGGATTAACTTACTACGCGTTGTGGCTTAGTTACCACGTTACGTTAGCTTTGTGTCTTTGGTGGTGTGAGCCAGATAAAAGGCTGTACTAACATAGAACCCCCTCATGTATCCGACATCATTATCTCTTGTTTCGAACCAGTGAAGTTCGTGCAAGTGCGCCAGTTCTCTAGAGAACTCATGATCCGCCATAAACACTGGTATAGTGGGTAGACTCAAGACACTGTGGCCAGCTCTGATGGATGAGGCCCTGTATCTTGACGGTAAAATCTCAACACAGAACGGAGACAGTGCGAACCTGATTATCATTACTTGTCACGAAGTTTCTACGAACATGTTGACACTTCATCACCACGAATTTATAGGGCGCACAGTTGTCTCACATGTGCGTATCAGCATTACAAGAGTTTCGGATGGGGCCTGGCTGCTGCCAAACGAAAGTTGGGTGATTACTGTTACTGATAAAAGTTTGGTACTAAGAATTGCATTGATACGATGGCGCCGATTCCACTCATTACAAATTCGACAGACGATTGTTGACTCAGGTTTTTATGGGATGGGTTATTCCGTTCCGTTCAAGATGCGTATGGGAAGGAATGTGGTCAGAAGTTACGGCTGCATATTCACCTGTTTGAAGACTCGCACCGTTCACATAGCGATAGCCCATTTTATGTCTACGGACTATTTTCTCAGGGCTTTGATGCGCTTTTGGGAGGGCGAGGCACGCTGGAGGGTCAAGTGCAGTGACAGCGGCTCAAACTTTGTTGGAGTCGACCTAGAACCAAAACGAGAGTTACGATGTTTAGGTGAATGTTTGTTAACAGATAAGTTATTGAATCAAGAAACTAAATGGTATTTTAGTCTTCCGGGTCATCAAGGTGGTGATTAGGAAGAGCGATTCGAGCTGTGAGGCGAGTACTCTCGTTGGCAACACAACAATAATTATTGAAGGGAGAGTGACTTGACACTTACGTGGGAAAAGTTGAGCTAATCGTAAAAGAGAGGCCGCTAATGCTTCTTTACGACGATCCGTATCAAAAGTGTACAACCTGAACCTCGATAATTGACGTGAAAGTATATGTTCAATGACATTCATCACATCCACCACGCGTTGAATGGGACTGCGGGTTCCTGAAATCCTTTCTGGGGTTCATTTGCAGTCTTGAGGACCTACAAATGATGCTCGCAATTTCTTGGTTCGAATTCGAATCTAGAGCAGAGTCATCATTATCTGAAGTCACACCAGAATTTGGAACAAACTGACCTATATCCTCAATCAATGAGCGTCTCAGTGAATCGAAGCTGTTGCGTGGGGCGACAACTTACCTGAACGGATTCGGCAGCCGTAAGTGGGAAGAATCAGATTCGGTTGTGAAAATGTTGTAGTGGAATCAAAGGTCTGCGATGAATATGAGGTGAATGTACCTGTTAAGCTGGCAGTACACCCGGAAACTAGTTTACTTGTAGGTGATTGTTACTCCCCTTTGACTGTGTTCCGTAGACTTGAAAAACTGGCTGAAGTGACTTTTCGTGACGAAATGGCAGCCATTGTCTGACAACGAAGACGCTGCATGACAGCACACAGTAATGCGGTCCTGCTTGTATCCTAGAGTGTTTATAGAACTCGCAAAATTTTTTCTAAATCGTGGTCCACGGTCTGCGACTGAGATTGTGCGATGGCAAAGCTGTACTATTCAACGCTTCTAAAAGGCTCTGGCTAGTTTTCCTGAGGGGTAACTAGTTAGCGACATGGATGAAGGCTATCCAGGAAGGCGGTCAACACAGATCGGCGGATACTTTGAGCCCACCGAGGATAGTAAGGGACCAACTTAATCGAATTGCACATAGTAGGAACGCACATTTGGCATGGAAGAATGGCGGTGAAGTTAAGAACGCTGACATTGGAGATCAGATCAGTTCCACCCGTAACCATGATAGCTTACATTGGGCAGTATTAAGCGTTCATCGACAAGCTTGAAGGAGGCGCGCATGTCTCAGTGAGACAAGTGTGTAGAGGGAAGATGCAGACATTATGAAGCACGGTTTGCCATTGATAACGCCGCACAGGGTCAATCATTGACGGAAATGTCGGACACAGAGTGAACTATGGGAGCCACTCCGATGAAAACGTTTGAATTCCGGAGTGTTGGCTTGACACCACAGTGCAATGGTAAATGAATCTGGCTAGATTACAAACACCTAAGATAACGCCTGCAGTAGCACTTCCGGTACTTGCGACACGTACGTCAGCCATAACCCGAGAGGTAGGGCCAAGTGTTCAAGTTCCGTCTAAAAACATCTCAAGAGGATGTTACGAGGTTGCGCTCAGTACCAAAATCATCCTACCTACTACCGAACGACGAAAGTAGTGAATGCTAAAAAGGATCTTAAGTTACTCTCTACTAAAGGTGCTATAACGAGATTCCACTGATTGGAAACGTCTGATAAATAAAGTTAGAGGTTGCAACTCAACAATAACGAACTGCTCTACCGCCGCCAACAGCTGTATCAGACGCATCATTTGCAATTATCATCTGTGGGCTCGAGTCACGATGATCAAGAAAAACTGTGTTGATGATCGCATTTCTGAGCTCAACGAACGGAATGCGGAAACCTTCTCTGAACCTGAATGCAAGCCCAAGTCTACGAAAGGTCTGTCATTGGCCGTGTTATTCCTGCTCCATGACATATGAAACATTTAAGGTACTTTACCGGATTATTAAAGGGAAGACAGTTTCTGAAAGTTCGGCTGGGATGATTCATGGATGAATTCGCTGTAATCTTTTAGTGTAACAGTTGTGCTTTATGGGATTTGGTAACCGAAAGTCTCAAAGGTGGTTTCACCTAGTTCACACTAAGGTGAATTTAATGTTAAGTCATTTGGAGTCAGCAGCTCCAGTTAGGTGCCGAATCGTGTAAGAGATCTCTTTAGTGGAGATGTGAGTACCAGAAGTCATCTTGGTAGACGCTGACAAAATCCACTGTGCGTATACACTCACGAATCATGCGTCGGGAAATCCGACTTGCTTTCATCAAACCAAGTGGCGTTAAGAGAACCTTATAGAAGTCGAATCGAGTAGCAGCTGCGCTTATGAATATGTGGTATCTGGTCACGGAAACCTACAGTTGCTTTCGAACCTAATCTGACCTGTTTGAAATGGTTTTCCATGTCGGCGACTAGTTAAGTCCTGCAAGATCGGATATTCGCCAGAGATGGTTGCGTTAATTAAAACAAAGTAGGCCTCATAAAGGCGCGTGTAACACTAACTTGCCGGAGCGCAGTGTGCACTAGATAAATGGACTCTTGGAGTGGTGTATTCCCAGGCAAAACTGGTCTGAGTTCAGTGAGCACAACAATGGAGCAACCCGGAAGACTTTTTGGATCACTTCACGTATTTAAAGTAGAAACGAGCACGGAATGCGGAAATATCCGGGAACCGGTACTGAAAAGCGGGTAATTCACGTACTTCACAGAAACGAGTTGCTCATCATTACATACAACCTGTACTCAAATCTCAAATGAGGGGACGATTCCCGCGATTTTCTTCGTCTGCCGCTGACACTATATCCGCTCAAATGGCGCAATATTAGCCACAGAAAACCCCGGAAAAGCCTAGTGGCTAGTCTCCCTTATTTTTCAGCGTTTTGGCTCCAAGGCAAATATGACTACCTAAGAATGAGTGTAGGTTAATGCATACACAACTTGCTGCTACCAGCAATAACCGAAGGGTGATAATCGTTCTCATCTGGTGCATACATAACACTTGGGTATAAAATTGCTGATAGATATAATATAGCGCCTGTAACTCGCAACAGAACATTTGGCTACCCTTGTTTAACTGGATAAAAATTGAAGCCATGCATAATACAGATTACATCACGATTTCTTCAGTCTGCCTGGCAGTCCTTCAACAGGGACAAAATACGTGGGTTTTGTCAACGCGGTTGCTGTCAATATTTCCCAAATCTCATTGGACATGCTCAGACATGAGGTGTGGAACCATGTGCGCACAGCAAGCACTGAATAGCGTTGTACCATGCCCGAATTAACTTTAAACGACATCCACAGTTAGACCTTTTCACCATCACTAGTGTATTTAAATGAGCCTGGACGGCTGAGCAATTAGAGATTGGCTAATCCGTATTTCTCGAAGTCTGCAGGATTAGGATACGGTCGAGTATCGGCCAACGGACGTAGGCAGAAATTCAAACTCACATTATCCGAACTTCACGCCGCTGCTTTTGTCATTAATTTGCTATAAATCGTTTTAATTATTACCATTAATTTGTTATAAGTTGCTTGTTACAAATTAGTTGATAATTCCGTTTCATCTTTTATGTTGCGTTGTCCGTTGGGCATTTCAGTGCTGAAAATTCTGTTTCTGAGTTTTCCAGACGGGAATTCATCTGTTGGGTAAGCATCCGCAACTGAGTCGGCACAGGCGAGAACGTGCGGGGAAGAAGCAGCGTCATCAGTACACCGACTCACGCTTTCGTTTAGACCATGACGGGTGTAGTGATTCAAACGCGTAAGGAAACACTGTGGTACTGTTGTTTAATTGTATAGATAATTAAGCTGTACATTATACGGATTACATCACGATTTTGTTAGCCCACTTATTACGCTGCTGCTACGGCAAGAAACTACCTCTGGGTTTGAGCTAGGCTTCCGACTACTACTGCGTGTTTTCAACTATTAAGAGTGCCTTCATTCATGGATGTACATGTCGCTGTAGAAAGTTCCATTGTGCTTCAGTGTTTGGCGGACTGACAAACGGGTAGGTTTTTAAAAGCAATAACTGAGTTCTGCAGGTAACCAGTTGCCACCGGGAGTTAACTATCCAATTCCAGATACATGAAATGTAAGATATGCGTGCACATATTACGGTTTTTCTCATCCACCGTTTGCACTGACGACAAAAAAGTGGCTATGAGCACAAGTTCAATAACTAGACAGATAATCATTCTGAAGGTGAACTCAATTTTCTATGTGACCGACAGACCACGAAAAATCCACTGACTAGTAACTATGACGGTGGCATCATACCTTGTTTCGAATCCGGTGATGGACATTTACATCCATGTGATTATGTTGGTCTTCGAACTGGCAGATCCATTCCCAAATATATGTATTACGTGTTTCACTCGTCAGTCTGACGCTTGTTTTTGTTCTAAGGGTCTAATTTACTACCAGTTGTCTACGGCGCGGGTGGAATTTCCAGACATAGTCTACTTGCATAACGGTTCACCTTTGACTTAGCAGGCTTTGTTCGGAACCGACTGATTTCGTTGGGTCAGACTATCTTTGTGTTTGATCAAAGTGAGGTTGTTGTACTTGGTTACGCATTTCCCTAATTATGCCGTAGAAATATTTGGATCAAATTCTCTCTTCATTTTGAAGATCCGTTTGTCACCTATGAGCAACCTAATGACCAGATATAGATTGTTGTAAGGCGCATCGGCTGAAGGCGGCTTGATTGTAACGCTTTTCACCGGTTGCCTCTCTTTGAGAATGGTAGTAGTGCGTTTATCATCTGGATTTACTTCACTAGTAAGACAACGTGTACGAGTCCTCTCTGAGTGGCTGGACCGCCTACTAATGGCTTCCTTGAGTGGGCCCTGGTGGCCCTTCGTGAGATGACTGACTATCATGTCACGAAGTCTTTAAGTTACTTGTTTCGGCAAACAGAGTAACGAATATCTTTTTGTATGTGATCGAACGGAGATCAGTTGTCGTGGGATTCTGCCTCAAAATGATTGAACCACATAATAAGATCAACTTTTAGAGATAGCAAGACCACCAGCGACATACCTGGATTCGTTTCCAGAGTTAGCGAAACGACGCCGTTTTAACAATGGTAACAAGATGGAAATAGATATAGTCAGACATATTCGAACAAAAAACTAACTGTTACCGAGGGTCACTGTAAAATAACGATGCACAAATAAACTCAATAAAAACGCAGCGACGTCAGGAGTTCGATTCTGACGAGCCAACAAGTTGTTGGGACGGCCCGACAGAGTAGTGCACCACCGGGCTGTTATGATCGAACTACGTAATATAATGAAAAGAGAGACCAAGTGGGTTAACATCGTGTGTTCCTAATAACCCTGGAGTAAAAGTGAACTTGGGACGGCACGTCAAGCTGTCATTTTTATCCGAGAAGGAAAATATCTCGGCATCTTCACCGAAACAAAGACGGAATGAGAGCCGGACACACTGAAAATATACATTAGCATACGCCTGGTGAATATACTGTTTGTTATAGTGTCTGTAGTGATATACAGTCGACTACCACTTGCACCGTCAACTCTGTAATCTCTGGCGTTCGCTGGAATTCTACGGAACCTAAATCACCACAACAGAATGGATATTGTACTACCTTTCCACCGGGGGCATAAATAATTGTTTGAGTATCTCAAAAATTTAGCTGAAATTTGTAAGCCATCCCATTGATCTTCCCAATTATCTGTTTTTGCACAGTTATCGTTGTCTATTACATCTATTCGTTTTTTATCTTCTACATATCTATTACGCTGACTGACATCAAATTTAATTGCATCAGCAGACCGCAAATCGTGGGTGCTGCGTGACCTATAAAACAAAATGCGATGTAACTATGCCTTAACTAAAACCACTTGTAATAATACCAAATGTGACTAGCACCTCATAATTTTCATGGGGTTTTTCCGCTTGCATGAGCTCTCTCGATAATGGCACTCGGAGCACGCCGGCACGCATACCCAATAAGACACCCACGGCTGTAAATGCATAAGTGTAAGGCTTTCCGAAAAGCCACAATATAGTTCGGATATATGCATCCACTGTGTAAGTGCCATTTATTGAAACGGTTGGGAACCCCATCAGCGCGTACCGCCGGAATTGACTGTCTATCCAACCTCCCTTGACAAATACGTGGCTCTCATTCTGTTCACGACTGCCGCGGCAAAGATGCAATGCGCAGTAGTAGGCTGAAATAATTCCACAAAATAAAGATTCTCTGAGGAAACTGTTATTCCACTGGGGGTATGTTCCACTTAATTCTTACATCCGTGCTCCTACGGAGACTCAACGTCAAAAGGCAAGTGTGACGGTGAACGGAAATTCCTGGACACTTAGTTTACTATACTGAATCCCCCTACTGAAAGATGGAGCTCTACAGACTCCTCCATTTAGAACCTCCTGATAACTACGACCTTCGGCAATTTCAAACTCCGTAGTTTTGACTAGCAGTTTGTGACTAAGGCACACCCCTAACAATACGCATAATGATGGCGCACCTCATGAACCTCAACAAAACGTCCAGGGACCTTGGCGTTTTTCTTATTTACTTATTTTGAGTAACGTCATTTCATCCTATGTAAACTTGTCTTCAGTGGCTTACCTGAATTTTGAGGTCCGCTTCTCGATTTCCTTGTCGATATTGCCAAATCCGGAATATTGAATCAATATGTCGCTATCCCGATGTGGTAGCACTGTTGCCAAATACTAACCCTGCTTCACATACTTATCACGAGCGAGGATTACGCATAGACATAGTGAATAATGTTTTCTCGACTTTGATCTCGTTGATTGCGGGCTACAGTAACCAGCAAGGAAGTTTGAAGCTTAAAATTTCAACGGAGCTGATCCTAACGGCTTCGAAAGCTATCCTGTTACACTTTCCACTGAGCACGACCATGTGGGAAAGAAACACTTGTGTTTCGAAACGAATTCTAAAAGGTGGACTGTATATTTGAATCGTGCACTTTCCTCTCACGCTCGACCCATCCGCTTAAAACCAGCTGCCTTCTTACTGGCCCTTCCAATTTTCAAGGCTAGACAGATTTACAGGCAACTCTGAAGACCAATATGCACCAGGTCGTTGTAGGCAAGAGATCCGGGAACACGCTAGACGCGTACAAAATTATCCTACAAATGATTCACACAAACAAAA
Organism: Paragonimus westermani; assembly: GCA_008508345.1. Taxonomy (NCBI): domain Eukaryota; kingdom Metazoa; phylum Platyhelminthes; class Trematoda; order Plagiorchiida; family Troglotrematidae; genus Paragonimus; species Paragonimus westermani. The sequence goes on from QNGE01006533.1 coordinate 28,232, forward strand.
TATTCCTACTTATATATGTTCGTCGACTATGCGACTGCCCAAGAAAGACACCATTTTGATCCCAAGTGGTTACCGAAGTTGCCCACAATGTGATACTACCGAGCAGACGGACTGCGAAACTTTTAGAACATCCTAACCGCTTACGGTTCTTTACCAAACACGGAAGACCTATTACTCAAGGCTAAGTCATATAATATAATGGTTGCGAGTAAGATCTAGGATGGAACCATCAGAGAAAGCTGTCAATATTCCGGGCGAAACCCTTTCATGGTATTTCAAGCAGACGTTAAAAACGCATATTCTTCACAAGACATACAGGTAAACGCAGGTCACACTTATCGTCGTAAAGGACGATCGACAGCACCCCGCTGGGTGATGGACAATTATCACTGCCAGCATCTGTGGTGGTTAAATCGACTTGACGATAATCAGGTTGGGGCGTCAGAATTCTAGAGAGCAGTAACGGTAACGGATAGACGTAAATGTTTGTGCTCAAGTGTGACCAACTGCGTAGCAATCGAATGGAACGCCCGACGGTAAATGCAAAGTCCGTCGGTTGAAAGGATTATCACACTCAAAAATGGATAGGGTCGGCTGGTAGAATCAAGCGATGCTGAGGAGTACTTTTCTGCTTGCAACGCGAGGTACAAAACACTGGACGTTAGACAGCCGATGGAAAATTTTGCGATAAATTAGTCCAAGGGTGACAATCAGACTCCGGAACCCAAAACTGCGGTTTGCGGTTTAAGGTAAAACGTCAGGTTAAATAATGCCGTGGGTGTTTTCAAACAAAGATATGGGTGATGTGATTGAATGGACATACGGTGACAGATAAAAAACGGGTTGTAGAATATAAAGGCTAATTGCAAATCTGCACATTCTGCAGAAGTTAACATAGCACTTGTGAAGCTCGCAGTGTTAAAACCCCACTAAGAAATTACATTTTTCCCTCTACCCAGCATGGTTTTCCCCCTAGTCATTCATGCGCAACAAGCGTGTTGATCTCGCAGAAAGGCTTGTAGGAAGTCAGAGATATTGGTCTCATCTCGATTGTTATCGTCCTCAACTTGTTCAGGTCTATCAATGTGCCTCTCTCGGGTATAAAAGGGAAATTTAGGTCACCCACGGATTGCCCCCATTCTTCGTGTTAGAACTTGCGATTTGAATCCGAGTGAGATATTTCATCTTTTCTGGTTTTCACTGGAATTCCCAAAGGATTACTGCTCAGGCTTCTGCTATTTTCATCAGTAACTAGCCGGCCACTGTTTCAAGCAACAGAATTCTTTGCGCTGCCAATTTGAAAATCCGAAATACTGGTGATCATTGTGCGCTGCAAATCGGCCTTGGCATATTTAAACACCTTCCAAATGATTTGGACCTTCCATGAACTAACCGTAAGTGTGCACACATGCCACCGAGTGAGAACTCTAACACCGTTTATGTAATCTGGAGTGTGCTGCAGAATTTGCACTAATAAGACCGGAGAAGGATGGAGGCATGTGAAATGTCTCCTAACACTTCTTAATGAGGAGATTACGCAAAAGAAGTCTGCTACCCTTGGGGTGTTTAAGCGAACCTTCTGTGCGTATGAAACCGTTGCTTGAGTCTTGTAATTGACCGTACGTATCTGCCGGAAGAACGACACGTTCGCCGCAAAGGGTGTTCGGAACGCGGCCGTCAAGGTAGTTTCTGGCCTGCAACGTGCGGCTCATGAAGCACAACTTGAAACATCTGGTCTCCACCTATCCAAAGTTCAACGACATCGCGGAAACTTGATTTCTACACATTAATATTCTGGCAGAAGTCTCGTACAGCGGTCCCCAAAACTTATGGAGATCAACTCATTCACTATAAGAGTTCTAACAAGTTCTACACTGAGGCCAATTCCAGCAATAAACTTTTTCATGAAGCGCTAGTGGTCACTGAGACGACCTCCAGCCTGAGGTCATGAGCTGTTATCTGAGGGTTAGAGCCCTCTTAGAACCGTAGCTGTGCATCCCATTTGATGCTGACCGTAATCTGAACGTGCTATACTACTCCCCGTTTCCAATGTTCGCCTTGCAGATAGACAAAATTCCTCTGAATATCGAAATAGAGAAGCGGGCTGGATATTGGCAACTTTGGTATACTGATTGGAACACATGAATTATCGGTTGTAATCGCTGAAAATCGCTGAATTCGTTGATCTGTTTACCGATACTCGTTACGTGAGACAGTTAATGAATAGATATGATAGAAGAATACTAGCCGCTGCGGGAGAACTCAGAATGCAGGCGGTAAACAGCAATGTGGTAATGAACTTGTAACAGGGGTATATTCGACTGGGGTAATTGCGCAAGTAACAGTTGTGGGGTGTAGAAAGATTTACTCCCACTGTGATAATTTATCAAAGTTGGAACCGTCGATCTTTAGTCCGAAGCCACAGCAAAGTAGTGGCTTGCCGCACAAAACGGGGACGGAGCCCACATATGACACATGAACCTTGGGCTGCTCCCGGACTCACTGAAGTTGAAACTAGGGTTACTTCTCAAGAGGCCGTGAAGGCTCTGTCTGCCACTGCTTGCAACAACCAGAATGAATGGAATGTCGCCTCGTGGAAGTTGACCGCGAAAGACATGAAGTTCATTA
>QNGE01006534.1:9135-23623 GCA_008508345.1 Paragonimus westermani
AAAAAATTAGGAATAAAATTGTCTAATTTCGATATTTGGAAGTTTACAGGGCTCGGACTAAATAGGGATAAGGGAAACGGTCAAAGTTTGTTGTGCAAGAACAAGGATGATTAATGTATATCATTTGAGGAAGAGATTAAAGCGTAGGGCCACCTTTCAACATCAAGCAAACCTCAGCGATCTCAAAATAGAGCAGCGAACCTTGACAAAATCCACAACCACTCCCCCAGACAGTGCTGCTATTATTGATGATGTTCCCTGCAAAGTCGTCGACACACATAACTCTAGTTCTGAATATTACGCCGTGAGTTACCACCCCTTTACCACGCTCCTATTTTTTCTCGCCCACAGTTTTCCCTCCCACTATTCGCATATGTTCATTTTCAAGAATATATCATCAGACATTTTAACAGCAGGTGCGTCTCGCATTGATGCTAAAGATTTGCTCTTCCCGTTTAATTCACGTTATGTTTACATACCCATTTTACAGTCCTGTGAATAACGTCACCTGTAAATACATACAGATCTCTCCAAGACTTAGAATATGTAACTCATTTTGTAACATCTATTCTTATGTCTATCACTCGTCACCCGTAACTGATGATGAAATTCGACTTCAGATGTACAGCTTTGTAATCTTTCTGGAGGATGGTGAACCTTGCTGCGCAATGCTATGTTCCACGTGGATAGAGGGCGGCGTAGCATCGTGACCAAATTACCCCCTTTTTCAGTTTACCACAGCTGTGCGGAACCATTGGGTTTTCCCGCCTGATTCCGCAAAGGTATCAGTCAGATGATCAGCAGAACAGGTAATGATTCCATGATTATGTATCGTGTTCTTAGACGACTATTTGCAAGCACGTCGTTATGACAATAAAGCAGAGGTCACATCCGATATTGATTCGCCCGATGTAACCGTTCGAATGGGAAAACAGAGTCAGAGGGCCAGGTAATACCGATGTGTTTTTAAATCATATTGCTTATCAGCAAGCGTCCTACGAAGCTTCTGTCGCAGCCATCATGCGAGGACTCCGATAGCTGTTCGCCCGTGCGTGCTACTGGCGTCACAACAGCGCGGTATCCGGCGTTCGTCTTGGAGGCAGGTGGCTATTCGGGAAAGCAGAAGTTCCACATACTCGCGCCCTCTATTCAAGGCGTTCCAGTAATCATTTTCCGCAGTCCCGTTGCTTCCTCCCTGGGTATCCCCACACACCACCGTTCCAGCTCACTTACTGCTGCGCCTGATCAAGCAGTCACTCCAAGCTGGCCTGGTACAGCCGTCCCCACGTCATCTTCCCGCCTACTTTTGACAATTCTTTTCAAATCATTCGTCCTCTCTTTCCCACGTCACTGCCAAGGTTGCCACTGTTGTCCACAAGTTCACCTGTGACACCTCTGGCAACATCTTCACCACTAAACGACGCTACTGTCTCCTCAAAACAATCAACGGTGGTGTAAATGCTGCAGGAATTACAGTAGAATATGACCATTTCGAAGGAACACCTAGAACAACGCCGACTTTTCCCCGATTTGGACGTTCAGTATCAGGCTGTTCGTGAAATTCGTGTACACGCTGTACCCGTGAATACTGCAGCTGGTTTCTGTGAGCTGGAAGGCACTCTTCAGCGACGAACGTTTCGAGGACTTGCGTTAAGTTAACCAGTAATACTTCGAACACTCTTAGATGGACCATCTGAAATCGATAAGTGCTCCGTCTGCAAGAATACTGCTTCATCGTTGCATGAGGGGGACCATTGGATCGCGGTCAGCCGTGGAAATGACATACGCTGGGGGAAGAAATAAAATCTCCTTGAAAGGCTCCATCCTGCGGCGTGTAATAGAAGGTTAGTGCAGTGTAAAATTAATTCAATATACATCGAACTCAGAAACAGTCCTATCTCAGGAGATGGACACAGAAACCGGGCGAGATGAAGTACACAAATGAATGCGGTGTTGGGTCCATGACGCCTGTGATCGTGAGGGAAAGCTCCGAATAAGAAAGCCGGAGACAAGAGGTTAAGTAAGCATCGAACGAAATAAGAATTTATTTTCAACGGCGTTGAGTTGTGGACACTCTAGGACTTATTCAATTGTTCTACCACTTGCTATGAGGACAGGTTTGAAACCAATAAGAGGAACTTGATTGGGATATTAATGAACCTCGACCTGTGAAAATACGTGTTGCCTGTCGGTGTGCCATGAGTTTCAACATGAGTTTGATTTTCAACCGCGTTGAGTTGTGCACACCCTAGGTCTTATTCAATTGTCCTACCACTTGCTATGTGGACAATTCAATAAGCAATACATTTCACTGTTGATATCGATAGTTTTTTGTCGTTTTTGCCAGCTGCAATCTGTTCATATTTTGCTTTGTCGATATTTGGAAGTCTTTCGTTCAGTGCATACTTTCCTTCTTCTGCAGCAAACGGAACATCGTATGGGCCGATGAATATCTATGAGAACATCCAATTGTGTTTTTCAGTCACTCCAATATATTTTCACATCATATTCCCACTGTGTTATACTTTCTGTGTAAAATGCATGGTTTCCGGTGGATTACGTCGTCTCGGGTTAATTTACGGGTTATTTTGGGTTAACTTAGGGGGTGAAATCGGTAAAATTAGGTTAATTTGGGGCTAGATTCGGTGAAATCGGGTTAATTTATGGCGTAGTTCGGGTTACTGTAGGGTAAATTTGGGTTAATTCGGGGTTGATTTAGGGCACGGGGATGGACTAATCAGTAAATTGCTACGCTACGATTATTGGGAATCCGCTAGAGATTCTTTCCCAAATCCCTAACAAATCCCCAAATGACCTCCGGATTTGTCCATTAGACAAAGTTAGGGATTTTACCTAATTCACCAATAATTGTGTTGCCAGGGTAGTAAGTCTTGGACAAGGAAAAAGAGGAAGAGAGTGGTCTTAATTGCTGAAAACAAAAATATGAACTCAGAATTTCAACTTCGAAACGTCTACATCACGAAATTACAATCAAGCTCTGGGAGATGGTAAGGTGCCGTTGTCAACGAGCTCGTCCGCCGAGTGTAATCGACCTTAAAAGTGTAGATCGATCTGCTGAAACGAACGTACCTTCATATTCAAGAAGTACAGCAGCCATGCCAACAGCATATCTGACGCTGTCCCGGAATTTGGCGGAATGAAAAATTGATGAATATATTGTCGTTCATGACGAAACACTGACTGCTCTCCTTTAAGCTGTACATCAAGAGCTGCAATGAATCTATTATGTATAATGGATGCGAGAATCTCTGTAATGACTGGGGTGAGGTTATTTCTTCCGTGGTTGTCGCAAGGGTCCCTGCTCCCTGGTGTGAGTGGGGGAACTACTATCAAGTAACCCTAACACAGAGGAATGTTTGCCATCGTCCACACCAGCTGGAACAAATGGACAAAACCCCTCACCAATACCACCCTACCCTCCTTAAAAAGTGCCAGCACGAAGCCAAGTGGACCGGCTGCCTCGTTTCACTTGAGAGCCGAAACACAAATGCGGGCATTTACTATTGTGGATGACCCTGAATGTAACGAGCAGGGTACTACAGTACAACTTTTCAGCAGTAACACAATAGGTGCAGGAGGCCAGACAAGTTAGTCATCAAAAGGTTTTACCCAGCGGCCCAACCTTCTGGGCTTATTCAGGATGAACTAGTTGTCTGCTCCACAGGAGGTCTTACTGACAGACAGACGTTCTGAACCAGTAGTATAAATAAGCTTAAAGAGTCCGCTATTGTTGACTGGAGCAAAGGTGGTTTCCATTTCGTTGATTTTCTCCGTTAGCTAAGCCTCACAGTCGGCGCTAAGGCAACAACTGAGCCCTGAATACTGAGTGAATGAAACTTATTCATCAGCCTGTAGAGAATTGGAACACTTCTAAGGTTGGAAACGCGCCTATTTTCCACATTAATCGAACCAGGAAACTAAATAACGCACACCTGCACATAATGCAAATAGGCTGGCGGGGAAAGATAATCAAAATACAAACAGTCCGGCAGAAAGTAGTACACAAACAACAGGCAGTCACAAATCCGTACGGCAGTGCGCAGCCCAGCAACGATCAGAATCGATAGAAAAGTTGAGATATATGGCAAATTACGAATGTGCCAACAGGGGTCTCCTTCCAGAAGACTGCAAGTTATGAAGCCTTCGACAAAATACTAGTAGGCCAGAAAGCTTCAGATATAAAGTTTACCGAGGTGTTCGGAGATTGTTGCGAGAGGCGGGTGGCTACAAGTAAGATTTCTTCAGGTGCTATGTTGAAGTATCAGTCTGTGTGCGACCTTCGGAATCGTCTCTGTCCCAAGTGGCACACTGGAATACTCAGCTGTTCCCTGGGTGATCTTTGAGTGTTCCTTTTGGAACACTCACCGAACTTTGTTGGGTAGAACTTCTGTGTACCACTTCGCAAAAATGGAGGCTTATAAAAATAATACACGCCATTTTTGCCATCCAAAACCGTGTCGGCAGACCTACACCGTTCATGGGAATTTTGTTTTATCGAACCACTTCTTATACAGCGTTCAACTCCCACTGTGTCAGCCACCAGTGTGAGGACGTCAGACAGCACGGACCGCTAGACTCTTAATAGGCGTTTCCTTCCGAGTCGTACACGAGAACTTCACGCGGTTTCGTACGATCTCCAAATATGCCCACATCGCAGATCTTCCGACGCATACCGGAAAGGATGTATTTACAGCTCCCAGGTGACAGTGTACTCGTGGATGATGCAAACGCAACACCCATACCTATAGCAGCGAACAAACAAGGTAGGCTCATGCACGAAGGCTTGATGTACTGCGAAGTGAAGCTGAACAACTTGGTGTTGGTTGATGGACTACCCGCAGTAATCACCGCTCTGGCTGAAGGACGCATTCGCATACAGCGTTTTGCAACCCACTGTGATTTCTTTGACAACATGTTGTCTTCCAGCAGACTATATATTTTTTTGTGTTCCCATTGTTAATCCCGGATGTCTAGTGGTTGTTCGAGCAACGCTTAGTCTTCTCACGACGTCTATCGATATGCTGGATCCACGACAGTCACGTCTGTAAGTAACGAGCGTTTATAGATTCTTAGCCCGTCGAACAACCGATCTGGATCCAAAAGGGAAGACGTTCTTATTGGCGAGTTTCTTATTAATAAGGTGCTAATGTTAAAAACAATATGGCAAACCAAACAGTGGAAGACAACAACAAACCTCGATATTGAATCCACCAAGTATACATGTTCCGAGATCAACGGTTCACGTAAATATGACCGAATACAACAGTCACGTAATGGCGAAGCGGTCAGGCGAAAATGAAACTTGGGTACATATAAACAAATGTCCGGCAAAGGAAAGCGAGGGGGAAAACCTACGCCGAAACAAGTTTTACAAGTAAACAGTATCATGTTTTAATAATGCATCAAGATCCGCATTCCTAGGAGAAATGATGTGTCATGCGCGTAATTTGAGCGGTAGTGTCAGATTGTAAGAACCGCTCGTAATCGGTATAAAGAATTCCATCGTAAGGAGACGAGTCAATGAGAAGGGATGAATAGAGCAGGTATCGTGGCTACCAGCATTCTATTAGCACATTACAATCAACAAACACTCACGCAAATGGCTACTTCAGCGCCTATATGTGCGTATCTACCTGCTGGATGGACCATAAACGTATCAAATGTAAAGGGATGTTTCTACCATTTAAAGACACTTTTGTATTCTACCCAGTAATGCACACGTAGAAAAATCCGTAAAGTAAATCCTACATAGGTTCACTTCGTTTTCTTGAGCAAAAGCACAATTCTCGTGCTAATGAACACTTTCATGTTCAGATGCACCACGTGGTGGAGTACAATAATGGAGGCCTGGGGATAGTGCACAGGTAGTGGATTACGCAACCAGGATTTTGCGCTCTGGCCGGGACTGGTATCTACGAAGCATCGCAAGTTGCTTTTGGGTAGAATGACAGCACCCACTGGTTCAAGTCAAGATGCATCGAGCAATGGGTATGCGCTCTTGATTTGCCTAACATTTTCTAGATGACTTGCAACTGGCTTACGGATATCAATAAATACTGGAACAGTTATCAGTCACACCATAGTCTTACGCCAAGGATATAATGGATCGCGGTGGCAAACGTGAGAGGTACAGTGAAATCGTCTTATGTCACACTTGCAGATTAGTTATCGTTCCTTCTGACTTCACATATGAATTGGAAGAGAAACGGAAACCTCCAGTATACGGCGTCGATACCGGCTATTCTTCACCATCACCACAATTGAAGGATATGTCCCATGCATCTCGATGGAAATTGGAGTCACTGGAGAACCTGTCCTCTTTCTCCAGCCCTACTGCTTCCAGGTATATGATTATCGAAATGCCATTTACTAAGCATTTAGCTCCACCATCGTCAGTCCACCAGCAGCACACGGTGAAGCAGTGTGCAAAAACGACACTACCAAAGGAGCGAGGGGGGTAAAAGGTAAGTTCGGTTGACACAAGTGATCACCGTGTTCACCATGTGTAGTGGAGAACTAAGTTCTCCAAAACATTAGAATCCGCGAGGAGTTGAACGCCCTACGGCTGGAAGTGAATGCACCACGATTCCAACATGCAGCTTCCGATACGTCATTCACCGCACGCTTCCCCGTGCGATTCCCTATGCAGTCCATAGGGGACATACAACTGCTGAATATGGGGCTGGAAGAAGCAGAAGTATATACTCAGCTGGTATGTTCAATTTTCCCGAATCACCGTACGCAGGTGACCTTTCTCAACAGTGCCGGCGGCACATCCATGGATGAATGCACCGGTAATTTTTTGAGAACATTATTGACGGATTAAGTCGCAAAAACCGTAAACTGGGAAGGAGTAGACGATCGTGTCTCCATTGCCTCCTCACCCTTTATCGCAGCCATCGTTGGTATGTTAGATCAACAAAAGCCGTCAATTGTTAATTGTAGAATCCATCGTGAAGAAGGCTCACGATGGCGCATCGCACACGGACGTCAAGGGAATCATTCAAAGGCGAATTCAGAAGAGAATGTTGGGTGCGACGAAAGAAGCCAACGATCTCGTTACCGACATTTTTGCACTGTGGATCTAACTAGGTACTGGTCAAATTTATACAGATATAGCTGTAAAAATTGCGCTTGTTATAACGTGTGATCATCTCTGTGCCTTCGACATCGTTTCTCGTGAAGAGGAAAATTCCGTCGTCGTTATTGTGCGAGATTAGATTTACGTTTAACGCCACTGAGCTCCTGAGGACAGCAGACAATGTGCGGCATATGAAAAGATCGCTTAATGGGGCAGCGCGCATATTTCCTCCCACCGTTCTCTGAGTGTTCCCAAAATGTCTAGTTGGAACACTCAGAGATCGCTCGGGGAACGCTCAGGGAACAATCAGGGAACGGTCGTGCTACTAGGGAAGGGTGGTGTAGTGGACAAATGGGTGTGCGCTCAACCCTCGTCCACTAACGATTCGAAGCGCCTTTCCTTAAGAGCAGTCGGAGCGTGGTCCCATCAGACATCGAACTAAAAGAACGCGTCAGGGTTTGGAAACAAACCGTATATTTCCAGCAATGTCGGAAAATATGATGAGTAGTTTGTTCTAGCCTAATCTGGGACCAACGACAGAAACCATGAGAAGAAAGAGGAGAAGCGTGAGGTGGGTCCCAGCCCACTATGCGACACCCAAAAGTGCGCCAAGGGAGAAGTGCGTGGAAACTTCGAGTGCGTTAAACAACGCTCTAAAAGGTCCAGGTCAAGCGACCTTGAATAATGGAATAATGGATGGGTCGTTAGAAAAGAAGCAAGCATTCGCTGCGTGCAATTAGTTGCATGGCTGAAGAAAGTGGCACCGAGTTCATACCTGGCCCCCTATGGCAGGCGTACACAGAGTCATGCGTACGGAACAGACAAGCACTAAAACATGATTGCAACTGGGATCCTTAGTAAAGCCACACGATCGTTGGTCACTAGGGTGTTGCTGTCACAGCGGGTTACTAAAGCCACCAAAGCCCCAAAAGAAAATGGTATGAAACAGACACTCCCTCCGCTGTGAATACAGGCTGCACTGTGCTTTCCGGCCAGCACAAAATCTGCAATGCGTAGAAAAAGTTGGTATTAGGGAGAGTGGAGTGTGTGTAGAAACTCAATGTAATCTTCCGGGAGACAACCAACAGCTTTCTATTGCTAAGAGCGTTTCGTTCCGTCGCTTTTGCTGTTTCGTGATTTTCTTGAGTGATGTCACTGAAGGTGGGACGTTGAGTACACCGTACAACCTCTACAAACCCCTAAGGAATATAAACAGTACAACCCGACTGCGTAACACAGGGTATGAGTTTCGTATACACGGGCGATCCTGAGGCGATCGACGAAGGCAGTGTCGCAAGGACCGCCACAATCTATCCTGAATTGTTTCCGAATTTGACGAAGCATCTTGGGAACCCGAGTAAAGCGGTTGCAGCGGCTTTAGAACGTCCTCACGACGGGCGAGTAAATGCAAGTAGGCAGCCAAATGCGCGTGAATTTGCGCTAAGCCATTCTGATTGAGGCAAGGTGTAGAGTGCATGCGCCGTAAAGGTTGAGCTGAAGCATAGTCAATGGAATAATGAAATCTTAGATGGATGAGAATCAATCAAGGCCTTAGAACGGTCACCAGAAGCGCTGCTGACTATCTCAGAAGGAAGGCTGTTTCAATAGCTAATAACCCTGTGAGGAAAGACCCACTGCCTACGGAAGGTCCAAGAAGGAAGCTTGAGAAGCTTCCTAGTGTGTCCTTGCCGGCCGTGTGAGTACTTAATCACCGCGGAGTCGGCAAAATTCAAGCGGGTACAGGTCAAGAATTTCCAGTCGAGACTCGTAAGTAGCATTGCTCGGGCCCGAGAACAACTGGTAGCCGCGCGCTGGACACGCTCAACAGCTAATTTGTCTTTCTTCGGGCGAGTATACACGATCTGATTCGTATGCTTGAGGTGCGGTCTTATATAAACCCCGTAGTGCGTTTGAAACACTTTCTCGCCTATGCGGCGGAAAGTGCGCTCAATCAGTCTATGAGCCGCAAATCTCTTTCTTGCCGCCATCTCATGGTGATAGGTGGAGGACAAGTTAGATGACAACCAGATGCCCAGCTCTTCCTCCCGGTCGGTTTCCATGTCTACTGTGCTGAACGCACTATGAATCACGGAGGCACTGCCAAGGTCTTCGCCAAGTGATGTGTGAGCACATTTATTGTCATTTAGTGGGATATTCCGGCCGTCCGACCAGCGCATGATCGTGTCACGATCGGTCTGCAGTGCGCTGGGATCAGTGGCATTCCAGAGTTTAAGGTCGTCTGCGGATGAGAGTGCCCCAAGTAATAAAACATTGTCGGGCCGGCGAGGACAAGGCTCACCTGTGAGCAAAGTTTAGAGCACCACGTGGCCATCGGAAAAAATTGCGAGGAAAGCTTTTCGAAAATCTATTTTTTAAAAGCCATCTCCCTGTCATCTTCATCGCGCGCTCGAGGCTTACTGACACCGTCCACGGAGTAAATTGCGAACTATCCGCAAACATGGAAATTTTATTGCACAGTTTACACTAGTTCATCAGAAATGTAGAGTTTGTGCACGTGTTCAGGAAATTTCCTCATAGACGTTGGAGCGAATGCATCACCTCTTGGTGCACACCTGAGTAACCTGTAGAGAGGAGTGCAAGAGAAATATGTAGTAAACGAAAGGCTGCAATCAGATGGCGCAAATGTGTATAAAAATCTAAACGACAGAAGAAAGCATTGCCGGGCCATCTATGGCTTCATCTGATAGAGATAATTACCGAATGAACTGAAGCGCTTACGACAAAGTCGTACATGTTAGAATTGTCCAATTCAGCCTTGTACAATATTCGAACATGAATCATAATAATACAAATTTTATGGGTGTGTTTGAAATCGAATATCTCCGCAAATAACGGAGATATAGCAAAAGTGAGACATAACAAACTTACAGTATTACATCTGGACATTACAATAATACGACAGATATTGACCAGTGTACGCCACGTAACTCGAATACCACCTCATGAACTTGCGCAATATTCGAACATGAATGGTAATATTGCGTTTTATGGGTATCTTTGGAATCCAACTTCTCCGTAAATATTTGAGATAGAACAAGAATAAGATGAACATCTAGAAACACTCCCCGTAAAGGAATGCAGAATAACGGCTAATTTCTCACGTACTTCTGTAGAAGAGCAGAACCGTCTGACTTCAACAATGCATAACTCAGCGAGCTCGAACGACTTGCGATTAAAGATGTCTGACTTTACGACGTCATTTGAACAAACGTAATTGAATTTGCCGGAAAGCTCAAGGCATGTTTCGGGGTGAAGTTCATCGACATTTACCTTTGAGAAAATTATTTCATGGGATGCTTGTTTCTGAGATTTTTATCACGGCCGCCAAAAATCGCAGGATACCGGCATATGTCGGCGGGCCGTGTGCTACATGGAGCTTTCCTGCAAATATTGTTCGAAAGGTCGTCGATATAAATGAGAAACAACAAAGCATCTAGCGTCGACCCTTGGGAAACTCCCGCAGAAATGAAAGAGGAATACGAAAGGTCTGATCTGGTTTCGACTCTAAAAGTCCCATTATCAAGAATAGAGGCAGTCGAGCGTAGAATATCTCTTTGATTCCATAGGCTTCAAGTTTGTGTTCATGTGGCCGTGCGGGACACCGTCAAATGCGTTGGCGAAATCAAAGAAGATAACACCTCAGATGAGGCCATTGTCTTTGGGTTCCATTAGACCATCCATTAAAATAAGCATGTTCGTTATGCACGATCAATTAGAAAGGAAATCACGTTGGGTGGAAAAGAAAAAACGGCGGTTTGATAAGACTTGTAGCGACCTATTTGTTTGTATGATGGTATGCGATTAAATGTTTGTTTGATCGAGTATGGTTACCAACGAATTGCCCGTGCACTCGAACTTACGGCTCCGCTAACCGCTCGCTTATCATTTCGCTGTACTAACGTTTCATCTTGCTGTTCGCTCGCTCTCACGTCGAGTTCGAGTGTCTGCAATATATTCCTTGCCTACTTGTTGCGTTATTTGTGGACGTCCTGCCATAACCCGTTCGAACTTTGAAAATTGGTGAGCTCGCTCGAAATAAATATATCTTACGTAATACACACAAAAGACGGTCGACCGTCCCAGTGTGCCACTAGGGATTTCAGTGTATGCCGGAGTTCAGTTTTTTCTTCATTACTTTTTGGGTGCGTATGGTGTATATATAAGGCATATATAAAAATTTATATATCCGTTTCCATTCGCTCAATCGCTTTGGACACTTAAAAGGTTAAATCTGAATTCCCGTCTTCCTTATCGCTGATCACGCTAGCTGTTTTCGCTTTCGAAGATCTCGATCCAGAGCTGTGGTTCGCTGTGTTGGAAATAGAGTTCGGCAACCGGCGCATAACAGATGACTCGGACAAGTTCTCGGAGCTTATACCACGTCTTCCCCGAGATATGCTGACTCTGATTAGTGATATCTTTCCAGGGTCGACACCCGATCGGTATGAGTCCGCTGAGCAGACGATTCTTAAGGAAACGGTCATCTGGTAAAATGCGTTTGGGACAACTGTTCCAGCGGCTACAGTTGAGGGACAAGAAGCCGTTGTTTTTCTTCTTCGGGAAATGCGACATATGGCATGCAAATCACAGTTGCCTGATTAGCTTTTACGAGAGTTTCGGATGCAAAGATTGCATGAGTACACACAGGGGCTACTTCTCGTGTTACCCTCTCGTTTGCTAAGTGACCTAGCGGTCCCGGCCTACACAATATATGAACGTTTCCCAGACATGGGGCAGCCAGCAGTAGTTGGGCAGATAGTTGACTCGAACAGCCTACGGAGTACGCCGAAATAGCAAACCTGCGGCAATAATTGGAATGTCGTGAATGTAACCCTTTATAAACAAACGCCCAGAGAGCTAATTTGCGGCGTGAAATGGCTGATCTTTGCGCCAGCATTCAACGTAATAGGTCACCGTCTAGAAGTCCTTCAACGCGCGTCTGATCACTACCCGGACGGAAAATTTGTAGTGTTTATAATTATCATGAGACGTATGGTGAGTACGCTGTACGATGCCGATCGCCATGTAGCCGTCGTGCTAACAAACGTTTGAACTAACAGGCCGGCGTGTTCTAGCGACGATAGCCTCAGGCCAGTCAAACAGCAGTCGCCTTCTTGTTCTGAGGGATTTAGCCCCCGAAGTGCATTTTTTAATCGATACAGGAAAGGAGATTAGTGTCATAATGCAGTCACTAACAGATGCGCAATCAGAATCCTGCCCCACTCACTGGTCTGCAAACAATACGCTCACTAGAACCATCGGCGGCCCGCTGTTGATCTTGAATTTTGGTCTTAGACGCAATTACCACCGCTTTTTGTAGCAGATATACCCCTACCTATCTTGAGCATCGACTTTCTCCGACATTTCAATTTACTGGTTGGCGCACGTCGATCACGTCTGATCGATATCTCGACAAAGCTAAACGTTCGGGGCAAGCCGTCGCACGCGGCTGTGATCAGCCTTACGTTAGCCAATCTCGAGCCTTACGGGGAACTTTCATCCGAATTCCACCAAGTGATCCGCTCAGTTAACGAACAACCGGCCGTGAAAATCGACGTTGCGCACCACATTACCACACGAGTGCCGCCAGTTCGATGTGGTCTACACCGCTTAGCTCCCGATAAGCCCAAAATTGCCCGAGCCTAATTTGAGCGCATGCTTCAACTCGGCCTTACCCTTACGTCCAATAGTCTGAGGGCTTCGCCATTGCCCATGGTGCCTAAAAAGACTGATAACGGTTGACTCGCATGTGGCGACTATCGCGCGTTGAACAACGCTACCTCTTCCGATAAGTATCTAGTTCTTCACATTCAGGACTTGACGACAAATATATCAGGGATGAGACATTCAGAAACTTCGATCTGACGCTTACAATAATAAGAACAATAATAAAAATACTGGCATATTTCTTAAACCAGTTGTGAGAAACACGCTCAGATAAGCGTGATCAGTACACACATTTTAACGTGACCACATACCGTACACATAATTGTTAATTGTGCAATACACCAATTATGGAAATAGAATAACAAAACGAACAAAATAATGAAAGTAAACCCTAGTTTATGAAGAGGCAGTAGGCTCACTTGCTTCTGGAACAGCAATTTTCACAATTTCCAATATTCGATAAAAAATGTTCAGCTGTATCATCAATTCTTGATTCACAAGGTGAACGTTGGCCTTATGTTCGAAGTCATGACAGAGAGAAGAATTTTCAGGATGGAGAAAATGAATAGTCGAAGAACTTCGCCATTAGTTGATATGGATGGCCTCGGAAAAATATGTAGAAAATTTTGGGAAGTTGAAGGAAGATAGGTGGGTTGCAATTTTTCCGGAGAAATGGACGATCCTCTGGACTGGACTCCGTTATTTCCTCAAATCGACGGAATTTCATGGATTGCCCAACCAGTACAGGATTTTGTTTCATTTCCTGACGCTATGGAATGTTGTTGTGTCGCGTTAGAATTTATCGTGGAATCAGAAGAACGTAAAATGGTCATGTAAAGTATGACGAATGATGGAATCCGACATTTTCTGGCTAAATCTTTTATGTAGAATTTACAATTTTGTGCTAGTTGACAAAATATATTTCTAACAACTGATTGTTGTCGTATAACTCGAAAAGTGACCAATCCAAAAATTACCGTAGTATATGACTACAGCCGAATTCCGATGTCGATTTAGTATGTACGGCCATTGTGTAGAATGGAAAGGTGTTTAGCAACACGGAAAGACTATCAGGTGGTCTGTAAGAATAGGAAGATGCACGTATTTATATGTAATCATATGAGGCGAACAGGTTAAGCTATATATATTCTCTAAACTGGTTTAACTTGCACAGCTATTGCGTAATGGTTGATAGCTATACAGAGCTGATAATCGTTGAGTATGGAGTAAGAGTACCAGGATGGTTTGGTTACTATTAACGGGGATGGTTGAAATGTCATATGTTGGCTGTAGTTTTGTTATGCAGCTGCAATGTTTCGACAGAGCTGTGTACAAGATCTATCCTGCTGGAGAGATAATAGGTTTCGAAATGAGGAATTTCTCAAATGATTGAATTGATAGCTTTGATCGGTTCGAAGTGTGTGTGGCGTTATATCCTGTGGTATAGATTCACCCTCCGTTATTATTGGATTAGATCCGATGGTTAGATGTTATTAGGTCCGTTTTCAAAGATATCGTCTTCAGGCAGGCAGAGTTTGAAAATCAAAATGATGTTCTTTAATGTCAGGAAAGTTTCTAAGCTTCGTTTGAATTGATGTATATCCTTACTGGTTCTAATTGCATGTGGGAGTTTGTTCCAAATGTACGTATATTTCACTAGGAAAAAATTTGAACGGAGTATTCTACGGGATTTAAGAG